>CM076926.1:4337924-4609386 GCA_039566165.1 Maruca vitrata
TTTTTTTTTTATTCAGCCCCGTTAGTATGGGAGAACTTTTACGTCTTTATAGATTTTTATAAAACTTGGTATGGAGGTAGCTGACACTCCGGAGAGACACCAGTGCATTTTTTTTTTTTAAATTCAGCCTCATTGGGGGGTGGGCGGGGGTAAAAATTTGTTATAGGAGAACTTTTACGTGTTTATAGATTTTCATAAAACTTGGTATACCTCCATACCAAGTTTGGCACACTGGAAAGACACCCGCGCTTTTTTTTTTTTTTCAAAATTCGACTCCCATGGAAGTTATTGGGGGGGGGGGGGGGGGGCGTACTATGGGAGAACGTTGACGGAACTTACACTTATAAATAACAAATTTTACAAGGCATGTAGGCTATTTTAATACATCCTTGCTACTAAAACCCATTAATACGCGGACAAAGTCGCGGGCGGCCGCTAGTACAAACATAAAGGAATCATGCAGTTATGTAAGCTGTTGGAATTATATGCATTTCAGTTCAATAATATTGAAGAGTTCCATTGTTAATATAGAGATAAAGAGCAATAGATAGATATTATTTATATCACATACTAGCTGTGCCAGCGACTTCGTTCGCGTTTACCCCGTTTTTTACACATTTTCCATTGTATCTTTGCTCCTATTGGTCGCAGCGTGATGTTATATAGCCTAAAGCCTTCCTCGATAAATGGTCTATACAACGCAAAAAGATTTTTTCAAATCGAACCAGTAGTTCCTGAGATTAGCGCGTTCAAACAAACAAACAAACAAACTCTTCAGCTTTATAATATTATATTATATACATATAAACAAAACAGTTTATAAATTGGCGTTACAATAAATATAATTTTAAAAAAACAATTAAGGCGAGAACCTAGTGAAGAAAAAAAACTCTTATGGCTAGAGACGTCCTAAAATAAAGTATAATATAATGCTAACAAGAAATAATATTAGGCCCAGCAGTTTCTCATTTCAAAACTATTTTTGAAACCACTATTTGTGTTCGTACGGCTTTTGCGCGTCATCTGAAAAGCCTACGAGCTACGAGGTCAGCAAGTGTACACTTCCGGGCAGCAAACAACCGATAGCTAGAGGCAACGGGCGTTTATCAGAATTTCGATTTGGTCCTCAAACGTACGGTTTTAATATCGCAGTGGATGGCAGTAAACTGGGCCATTAGAGACGGCTAGAGGCGCCCTCAGGCGCCGTATCCCGCCCGCCCATCGCACCATTCCAATAAAAATATCAAAAAACCGCACTCTATAGAGTGTGGAAGGGTATCTATGGGGTATTATATAAAGTAACTTACTGGGTAATCGTTATGTAAGCGAATGCTATTTGAGATGTGTGGATGTGAACTGGTTGATGTCGTGGATTTTTAGTATTTCTTTTATTGTGGCTAGTGTCTGCGGAAACCACTCTCTTCCACATATTTAGTTACGCTATTTTTATTTATTTTATTTCAAGTATCTCAAAAATGTAGTAGGAAATTTGAAAAAATTTCTTTCTTTTTGTCACGTCAGTAGTTGTAGTTTAATTCAAGATCAGATCACAATTCTAGAGTCAGAAACTCAGAAACTAAAGAACTTCAATATATAGCTTGGGTCCTGAGGATATTTTTTGGAACCTATCGATAATTATATTTTGTCATCGGTACAATAATCATCGGCCACGAAGAAATAAGGGATTAAATAATATCATAACCATATTATTTTATTGCGGATAAACTGAAATCATTCAAAATCGAAAGCCCAAAACTGCCTATCCCAAAAATCACCTTCCTACATTAGGCTTCCTACATTACTAAAAAGCATTTTTCAAATAAGCAATTAGCTCCGAATCCGTCTATACTCCCGCTCTGTGTCCGGGACCATTCGTCAGCTCCAATGGGCCAGTAAACGCTGCTAAGTTGAATTTCACACTTGCCGACAAGCGGAGCACAAATAAATCGGCCATTTTGTGAGTACCTCTCGTTACAAGCGCCGGTAAACTGCACCGGGGGGTGGAAGGCATAGAATATAGCGGGTTGAATTTGGTTGGATTAATTTTACAGCTGAAACTCGCGTATAATGAGATCTTTAATATCATTATCTATCTATAAGTCCGTCTACTGCTGGACGTCAGCCTCCCCACGTCTTTGCCACTACCGCCTATACTCAACCACATGCACCCAGCACGACCCATGTCTTGCGCAGATCTTCACTACACCTGCCTTGAAAGCGTCCCACACTACGTTTGCCAAGGCGCGGTATCCACTCCAGAACTCGTTTACCGCTACGATTGTCGGATCTAAGTGGTTCTATTAGTAGTCGTTTTGTTTATTTTTGATTAAGGCTATTATGGCCACTTATTTGATATAGTTGCCGAACAAAGTTCTTACACTATGCATACAGTATAGCAAGGGGGGACATCAAAGCGCGTTGCGAGATTTGTATGGAGCGTTTTGAGTTCGCCCAAATGATGTGCCATTGAAATTGTAATATCTTGGTGAGTTTTCGAAATATCAGACCAATTCTTTTAACAGTGTCTTTACAATTGTGTGGTCCATCCAGCTATATCACAGAAAAAAATAGGCAATTACCCCATTGTATACAGCTGTATCCTTTCACTTAGACCCCTAACGGCGGTCCCAGCCAATATTTCACCTGTACCCACGGAAGGTTGTGCAGTAACGCTGCCTTCGTGATAGCTAACTTTTAAGCTCTATAATTTAACTAGCTAGACAATAGCTCGGCTTGTATATTATAATTTACAGTCGTTTTGTTTCTATTACTTGGCTGGTTTCTTGTCGTGCTACGGAAAGTTTTTGCGTTTGGTTTATATTGGCCACAGCGTGCAGTAAATTTGTGTTGTTTGGTTATTTATGTGTGTGTTTGATTTGGATTGCTAAATAAAGGTGGCTTCTGAAAATAAGTGAGTTACATGTACGTATGTAGTTTAAAAGAGATGGCTGAGTGTGAGCAATGCGATTGGTCGCTAGTTCGAACAATAATGTTTATCACATTTGAAATTGATACGTACGAGTGAGGAATCCTGCACACTTTAGAAGAAATTCTTAAGTTGTGTTGTCAACAAACCCGCACTTGGCCAGCGTGGTTGATTAAGCATTATCGCCCTAGTTATGGTAGGCCCGTGTTCCAGCAGTGGGGTCGTCTTTAACCACTCAGCCATCGACGCTTTTCTAAATATAAATACAAAAACAAATTCTGCATCAATAACCAAAGATTCAAATCATCCGAGGCGATAGTATCCTTCCTCCCCTTTTCCTTCCCCTGTCATATATCCTTGTTACTCGTGGGAACGCAATGACATTGTTAAAACAATGCACAAGGCAGAATGGCGCCAACGTGGTCCACAACCCGTCACGTCACGTTTCCCACAGAGGTGAAAAGTGGATCGCTGGAAATGATCTCTGCCCTCTGGGAAAAAGGCGTGATTTTATGTATGTATGTAGGTACCAAAGATTCTTACCCAGTCTGTGTTTATCGATACTTGTCGTTATTTAATAAGTGTGGTCGTTTTGAAACCCCATATTCCCGATTGGACTGGCGCCAAATAACACCATCTGTTATTATGTAACAAGCGCGTAGCATCCATTGAGTTTATTATGAAGTGCGTGAGGGCTGTGAGGGTTTGGCACTCCTGGTAAGCACGTGACTGTTGACCGATGTGTTTGCACTGATTGTACCTCGTAGTAACTCGATTGGTTCCAAGTGAGGGTTGATTTTGTTGCAGACGATTCCGAAGAAATAAAAAGTATCAAATTCTGGGTTTGGTTTGGGTGTACAGTAAAATGTCATATAATTGAACACCAAAGTATTGTACTTTATAAACAATTAGTGAAACGGTGACAAACTGGTTCAAAAGCCGCACCGATACAAACAATTAGATATTTTTTAAGCTGCCTGCATCACCATCATTTTAACAGAAGAAACAAACTAATTCAACAAAAACTCTAGTATTCTCGACATATAACGATGTCTTCCATCTCTAATGATCCGTAAACAACCAGCGAACGTATTTGTATCAACAATAAAGCCTTAGCTACTAAAAATAGACATTAGAGAAAACAAAGAAGATACGAGTATTGTGGACGTAGAAGGCTGACATAAAGGGATTCATACAATGTCGATTGTACAACTGATTGGATCGACAGACGCCCACGGCTGGCCTTAGGTCCAATACAATGTCTGGACTAGTTTGTTTAATAACATTTCGAACTATGGTACGTGTGCTGTGTACTTAGTATTGTACAACAAAGGGAGCTGTATAGTGAAGTTGTAGGGCTCGAACTGCAAAGCACACAGCTTTATTTGCATAATCGTGGTACAATTGGACTCTGAAAATCTAATTTTACGATGTATTGAGTTGGATTGTTGAACATAATCGATACTTATTAATTAATGCTGGTTTGCTAAGGCAAGATAATAGAACAGGCTACAGAAATGTTTCATAAAAGATGTGAATTAGGTAAGCCTATTCACATCTTTTATGAAACATTTGACGCAATACGCAACGAATATCCAAAACAGTCCAAAAGTATTCGATAAACAAATCGAAATATTTACGTATTCAAGAAATAAATCACAGGTTTGAAGGCATCAGTTAAACTTAGGCAATATTTTTGCTTATGAAAGTTCCTTTCAGCGGTGTGGTTTCGATCAAAACTTGGAACCTATCCTCAGCCGATATCAGAACTGACGAAGTGCTTGGTGTACCTGGGAATTGTGAATATTTATTTCTTATATTGTTTTTTTGCTTGTTACTTTTTGTTGTTTATGGTCAATTGTTTCAAAATTTCTGCTGTGAATGTAGGACTGAGAGCCATTTGTTGTCCCGCAAGTTCGGCGATTACAAGGCTACTTTAAGCCGTCATCGTACTCAGCACAGTCAGTTAGCGATCCAAAGTAATGTGAAAATGTCTGTAACTAAAACGGTTTAGATGTAATATAATCGGAAATAGTTAGGATGCACCAAAAATAGATGACACAAATCTTAATTATCCAAAACTATTTGCACATTAAGTCGTCGGTCAAAATGTAAATAGGGAAAATATATAGGGCACATACATAACGAATGCAATCAATTACATTTAATTGCTTGATAAAATAGGACACCATGTACGTCACGACGAATCTGTCAAAATTTAAAAAAACAATTATCTTCAAATAATTGCCTTAATCCAGTCAAAAATTCGACCACACAATTTAATTTTGAATACAATCAAACTACACGCATGATTTCCCGCGCAAAGGCGAAATTTATGGGCGCCATGTTTTTTTATTGTCACCGAAGAGTTCCGTTTACAAAACAGCAATAAATACTGAGTTAACCTTATAAACGGCTTGGAATATTCATGAGCGCAATAATGCGTTATAAACTGAAATGTACAAAGCGGGTTAATCTGGCCCGGTTAATGTATGCGCGGCGTTGCGCGGCGTTTGAGGGTTAGCGACAGGAAGTGTTATGCGATCTAAGTTATGTTTTATAGAAGGGAAATGATATCTGTGAAGGAGGGTTGTGCCTCTCAAAAAATATACAATGTAGATAAATTGAACAGTACGTTTGCGATGTATTCAAAGAAGATCACGGGTCTCTATGGCAACAGAGAAGTCCAAATTAAAGTATGCGAGAATTAAATACCCTCTAACTATGTTGCTGTGGTGTCCATTATTAATCAAAATGATAAACCTACATTTAATGTAATGAAAAACAGATTTTCGTCCACAAAATCACATTGCAAAATTGACTTCTTTAAAATTATTCACCCCAAGTATCGAAACAAAAAAAAAACTACAGTTAATATCCAAGGAAACGGTAGCGTTCCGCCCAAAGAAATCGTCAACTTGCCAAGCGGAAGACAACATTCCAGTCACCTTGAAAAACTGCCCGTGGAATTGCGTGGTATTTTTTTCTCCCCAGAAACCTTTAAAACTTTTTGTTTTTCCTCTTTCGGAGCAATCTGTTTCTCTCAGTCCACCGACGACCTACTAACCGAGTTTGTATGTATTTTTCATTTGCCTTATTTGAATAAAGAAGATAAATCATCTTCGTTATCGTTGCGACTTTAAGTTCATTGGTGATAACTGAAAGGTTAAATTTTTGCTTCATATTAAAGTTTTAACCTAATTTTAGGATTATCTATACTTGCCATTTTACCAATTTAACATGCTTTTTTATAGCACTATTCAAACCGTATGACTTTTAATTTACATCTACATCTCAAGTTGTGCCTCAAATAGACAAATTATTTCCGACTTCAGGGACCCATTTTACTGCATTGCTTTATGGCCTTCCGTCTACTTTTTAAAAGTACATTTTTAAAATTACTTTCGTCTAAGTTTTTATACATAATGATTTCTATTTCTATTCTATACAGGAGTTTATTATATACCATATTTACAGTAAAAAAGTACCTTGATAGCTTGCGTTTAAAAATAAAATGTAGCTAAGAAGTCTTTTATCAACAATTTGACACAGTATTCCGTTAAACTCCGCCAAATGACACGAATGGGGATAAATCGTCCATCATTAATTGCGCTGTCATCTCAAAATTAACACTTACGTAACAAAGAATGTGACAGTCATAAATCAGAGAGTGAGATTAACCGGGGCATATCTTCACCTTAACCGGATTTTACCGGGTGTCGTTAGACGTGGCGCGAATACATTAGCGTTTCCGCTCCGGGCGACTTTTATGCGGATACTCGGATGCCCGGATGATTATCTGTTCCCCGCTACTTCCCTAATTCAGTCGTGTTTCGATTTGCTTTTGTTTTTGCCAAATAGTCCCTGATTCAAAGTCAGGTGCGAATTCTTAACGTCTTTTGCATTTTAATGAAGAAATACCTAGTGTTTGCTCACTTGGTGTTTTTTTTAAAAGTTCTTGTTGCTCGAACTGTTGTTACTTTATTTATTTGTGTGCTTTTGTTGTCATTTTCTTAAAAGGTGTATGGCTCTATCCAATGTTATGATTTATTTATTTCATTTATTTATTTCATAAGGTTCTCCAGCGTTTTTTTACATTAAATCATATTATATATATATCTAACTATTGTGCTACTTAAATGTAAAAAACTTTAAAGGTGAACACAACATGCAAAAAATAAAGATAAGAAGATAAAACAACTACTTAAAATTTAAAAGAAAAAGAAATACAAAATATAAACTATAAACATGAATAACAAACACTGCTTACAAACTATAAACATAGATTTCAAACTATAAACGTAGATTATATAAAATGATGATGAATGATGATGGAAACTATAAGAAATTGTCACCACATTAACGTTAGGTGCAAAAAATCAAACCGAGCAAAAAATCAAACCGTTTTTCGTTGGGCACAGACATAATGTCTGTGCCCAACGAAAAACTTTACAGTTTACTTTGATAAAATCAACCTGACCGACGACGAGGAAACTTTTTCGTCTGTTAATTGCGCATTTTACAGATCGTTACGGGTCGGTTCGACGATTCACCGCGCGCTTTCCTTTAGATTTGCATTTGGGTCGCAACCGCCCTCCGACGCGACCGGAGCGGTGGCCGCCCGCGTTTTAGGGTTAAAGCGAGTTGTGTTTGCGAAGGTTTGATGAACACAATGTTGCCAGTTATATTTGTTCTATTGATAATAAATATTTGCCATAAACAATAATTCAATTTATTTATTAATATTAATTTAAAGTATACTTTTAAATTTAAATTGAATCAATTTCGTTTAGAATATGTTCTGATAAGAGATGACGAAAGCTCTAATTTTATTATTTTCGCAATAATATTTTTGTAACTATGTTATTCAGGGTTGATACAAGTGATTTTGTTATTCAGGATTGATACTTAACAAATGTTTGTATGCGCCTTTATATTTAGCCAAAAATTACTAGAGGTGACACATTTAATAAATGTGTATTCTTATTAAATCGTTATTTGCACATTATCAAAGCACAATCTTACAAACTCTCCCGATATTACGTCGGATACTCAAACTCCACTCAAAGTCTTTTAAATGTCGTTCCAGTTGATATTTTGCAGGCTTATACCTAACGATGTTTTAATCCACGGAAAGCCAGGTCGTTACAAACAAAAACTAAAGGTAAATTACAGGCCGATAGTGACGTAATCCCGTTGTTCTATGGGGTTCTAACTAATGTAATTATTCTGTGGTGGTTTCGTGCGATTAGAAATTTAGTTTCGAGACAACCTTGGAAAGACGTAGTGCTTCCTGTGTATGGTGGAAATTCTAGGTTCTAGGTGATTTCGGTTTAAGTTTTCTAGATATATACGTAGATTAAACGCTTTCATTTGAGCCTTTATTTAAATTGAAACTATATTTGTTTATAAGCTACATAAGTATACTGGATAAGAATACCGATTTCATAGAGCATACGCCTAAATTGAACTATAGCAACAAAAGTAATAAAAAAATTGATATACACCGTGAAATTTTAGTGGTTGTTTTCCCGTGGCAGAACGACTTGCCTTTAGTAATACTATCGAATCATGCAAATTATTCCTCGAAAAAAATCATTTTTTTTTTTCGATTTTTCAGAATAATTATTTTCCAACTCGAAAACGAAAGATGCTATCGTTGTTTTTGAAGATGTGACGTATTCAGGTACTGCTTGCCGCATGAAATCGATGCTTAAAGCTAAAGAAGCTCTACACCCTAAGTCATAAAGCGGTTCGAACGTGTTTTCGAGTTACGGTTAAACCTTTCGTAAAACCGGAATTTATTGATTTTACCAAAAAAGAACTGCACACATCTTTTGTACTACTAAGATAGAATCATTTTACTGCGGGAAAACAACCACTAAAATTTCACGGTGTATATTCTCTACATGAAGGATACCTTTTATAGATAGCATTATGTTGTCTGTGGTAATAGATAAAAATAACGTATTTGCTATCTTATTTTATTTAATTACATATAGTCCCGTTCATGTATACTTGTGTACATATCCCGCAGTTTGTTATCTCGTCGGCTCCAAAAAATCGGTCACGACGACCATTATTATTACAGTCCCATTAATGCGACAAGCAAGATCATGTTATTGTTTCATCCGCCGCTCTCAGACCGAGCCCCTACTAGGTCAAACTCGTATATTGTATAAAAGCTAACAATGTTGTTGGAATATTCGTGAAAGCGAACCGTGTTCCAGGACCGCCAGCGGCGGTTCTTTGATCACCTGATTGATTCAATGTAAAATGCACGGGAAATTTCATCTTTCTTTTACGGACGGTTTAAAACAACGTCTCAAATATTGGCCGGAGCTTTTAGCGGGAGCTTTGCGATAAGGTTGCTTTCTTTACGCTATTGAAGTGGATTTTCTTGGATGTTTAGCGCGTTGCAAGTTTGCAAGTGTTTATTAAGCTGGTGTTGCCGCGTCATAAAACACGTATATTGATTATTAAATAGGGTAAAGATGTGCAACGAATTTTAATTTGATGTTTTGTCAGATGTTACATCAACGCACTATACCTTTTATTAATATATTGTAGTGACTTTTAATAGTGCTTAAGGATTCGCGTTCAAATGAATTCTTCGTTCGCTTTCTTAATCGGAGAAAAATAAAATGGCAAGCTACGTTAGATCTAGTTTGTAGCTTAGTTTTCTCCGACATAGGAATATAGATAGCGCTAATTCTTAGGAATATCTTAACAGAGAAATCCCTTCGCAACTTTTGTCTCTGTGCCGGGAAGCTTGGAATTTACCAAGACGAGAGATTAAGGATCTATAATGGACGCCCTATAGTTTTGATCGAAGGTCAACAAGAGCAATACCTCCACTAAAACCTATAAACCGAATTACTGCCATTTTACGGCGACGTTACAAACACAACCACTCGTAGAAATAACTTAATAATGTTACATTAGTCCAGTATTACGTTATAACGTATAGCACGGGCCTGGCCTTTGTTTCGGTAACTTCCTCCTAATTACAGCACCATCTTTCATAATAAACGGACATCGTGACCGAGCGGACGGATCGCTTGTCAGAGCCCAGGTGTCTTATACTTGCACTTATTATAACTATTACTTTTATATGACGGCTTCGAGGTGCCGTGTCGGTTTGTGATGTGAAAATAAGGTCTTAACCGACGTGTTGAGAGAGCGTCGATGACCGAGTGGTTAAAGTCGTTTTGACGGTTTTAACCTGGCCCACTTGCATGGTAAGCGAAGGTCGAATCTGCCACGTACCACTGTGTTTCCAAATTTGAAATTCACTGTACGATTATTCGCTATAAAGGTGGGAAAAAACACCGTGAGAATACATACCTACGAAGAAATTCTGAGGTTGTGTGTGTAGTAGACCAACCCGCACTTGGCCAGCGTGGTTGACTAAAGCCTGAACGCCCTAGTTTAGGGTAGGCCCGTATTGAGATTACCAAGGTAACATAGACATGGATCTGGCCTAAGTATGCGGTGTATAACCACAGTCCATGTATCATTTAATGACCTGTCCGGTTGTCCGGAAACGTACTGATTCACTTAATGGATGCTTCAGATTACTCGATTCACGTGGGTTACGTCCGAACACATTCCATTTTGCCATCGGAGTATGAGACGGCTGAAAGCAGTGTATTTATTTTTTTATTTATTTTGCTAGTCACACTACATAATAATACATAAAATATATAATTAGGTACATGTGACACCCTGCAAGGGCGCTGCAAATAATCTTACATTAAATGTTATTAACAATGAATATTATGTTCTATTAAGTTATTCTTAATTTATTATGAATTAACAATTTATAAATGTTTATTGTATTAGGCGTATAATTGAATTTACTATCTGTACTATCATCATCATCAACATCTTCAGCCCATCGGAGTCCACTCCTGGACAGAGGGCTTCCCAAAAGCCTCTTTCACAAAACTCTCGTCTATACGCGAACTCAACTTATGAAACTTCCATTCAATAAGATGTCATGGTCTAAGAGTTCCGACAATGTATGATCCCCTGGTATGTTTACTTTATAGTGCTACACGCCTTGACGAATAGTCTCCATTTGTGATCTAAGGACCAACCGGTCATCATACTGTCAATAGACTAACGAATGCGTCGCACGGTACATATACAGAGTTATTAAGGATCTATTCATCTCCATAAAATCCGATCCTCTCGTGTAACCTCCCATTTAGCGAGCTGAGTGACAAAAGAGTAACAAATACTGGTAATTTTGGAAGGCAATGGCCGTCAAATAGGCTTTTTAGACGTGCGGTTTCTCTTGCCTACATTGGCACTGTTTTTCTGTGATGATTTAATCCTGATGTAGCTTAATACTAACATAGCTATACTATAGCTTAATACAATCACGAGTGTTAACTCTTGATAGGCCAACAGGAAAATAGATCCCACCAGATTTCGAACCTTATGCAGTTGTAATACCGGCGAAAACCAACAAAAAATTATATATGCTGTGGTCTGTTAAGGGTTAAAAAAATACTTCTTTAGTAAAAACATTGATAACAGCACTCTACTGTTTGTATTTAATGAAACATATACTTACTTTCCCAGAACAAACATTTATAAACTTTGTGAACATGTGGTTTTCATATAAAATATGTACCATTTATGAATTCGAATAAGAAATATACTTACGTGCAACCCGTTTCAGAACCTGTCCAATATTTTCTAGTTACCCTTTGCAAGCCAAACATAAACTTGAATTTTCATTAGAACCCTTTACTTCATAAATGAATTCGTATTTTGAAAGCAAATTTGGACAAGGATTTCCTTTCAATATCACTGTATTATTGTATTTTAATCTCTATAATTATTATAATGTTAACTTAGTAGCTAAAAGTCACATGTAACTCTAAAACTAATCAAATGTAACTATAAACTCAAACTCAATATGTATAAACAATATTGATCTTTTTTCATACATACATTTAATTTTAGTTTAACTGTAACTTTTTTCACACAATGAATAGTGATAAGCCCTCTTAATAACTAATCAAAGTCAGGAAAATAGAACTTTCTAACGACATAGGTCTGGTCGTTATTGGTCGGTGGGTACTTTTTACTCGTCGTCCCTTGAAACAAACCCTCAAGCAACATCCAAATCACAAACTGGCTGTTTTTCTATCGACATAAAAAAAACAAAAACAGAAAACCCGATTGAAAAATTCGCGATATCGCTGCGTAAACAAAACACGATCGATGGGCAATTAATAATTTTGTACAAACTCCGCGCGAACTCCAGAGTTATGAAATAGCATCGGAATAATGAAACCACGCAAGTGAACCACGGGTGATGGAAGTTAACAAAGAAGTTTTAATGGCTGCCGCCGCAAAGGCGAGATTCGGCTGATTGGGTTTAGAGGGAAACTAGGAAGTTTGGACAAACAACGATATAGTGAGCAGGGGAAATTAGATATTGTTGGCGTGCGGTTGAACTGAAACTTACGAGTCGGTTCCGTTGTTTATTTGCGATTATGTACCTATTAAAACAATAATTTAACCTGGTTTTGTAGTTACAAAAAAATCGCAATATTTAAACTCAACTCAACTTTTAAGACCTCAATGGACCATTATTATTGGTAATTACAAATACAAAGAGTTTATTGACAGTATCCTTTAGACTACAGCAATTAATTTGCCTCAGACTTGACATCGTACGAACTGTTTCAATCGTACTGAGCCCTCCCCTAATGCTATTTCACACTGCATTGAGACGTCTACAACACTTGACAGCGAACACTCAAATGTCCTCGACTGCATAGGAAATTGAACCGGAAATTGACCACGTGACGTGGCGGATGTGACGTCACCAAGCGCCACGCGAACTAGCCAATCAGAACGGATTCAATTATGTTCGGGTGTTAATCTGATTTGATCGTGCGACTAACTAACACGTGTTATTTTGTTTCAGGTACGAACGTCATGTCTGTTGGGATTGCCGGTGATTGGTAAGAGCTGGACATTTGACACACGTTTCAATGTTTTCAATTTGCGAGCAGATTATCTTTTTCTTTATTTATAAGCGGGCATAAGTTGTAAATATTACTTAGGTCGCCCTTCAAGCTCATGTTTTCCCTCCCTTATACAGGGTGTCCCAAAAAGTAGTGTCAAGCGGAAGTCCTGAGATAGAACACCCCGTGGGGTATCCGAAACACCCCCATGTATGTTCCGCGATTTTTTATAGTTTTCGAGTTATGATTATTTTTCTAAATTTTTGAGAACAACTGACCTAACCGACTAAAAATATTCTGAAGAAAAAAGTATTTGACTTTTTTGAGTAATTCTTTTTGCAAATCAATTTTCATGAGTTTTTCTTTAATGCCTAAAATATTTGTTTCCATAACTTATATGGAAGTTTTCAAAATTATGGTACAAACTGAAAAATTATGTTCTCTAAATAATGTCTTACAATTTCAACGTTAAATTTAAAATATTAGGAGGTAGCTGCATGGCTCCTAAGTAACTTTAAAAACTGCACCAGACTCTCAGCTTTCATAATCATTAATAAAAACTGGTACTTAATGGGCTAGTTTTGCTGAAATCGGACTACAAAGACAGAGAGGTGGAAAAATCATAAAATTAGCCATTTGATTACGAAGTATTATTTGGACATTTTATTATTTCTAAAGTTAAGAAGATTGTTAACAATCGAAATTATACCAGAAATGCTAAAAAATAACCACTTTAAAAAAGAATAATTTGTGATACTTAAAAAATAAATTAAGTTTTAAAAATGGGAACTTTATTGAAAAAAAAAGTAATTGTTTTTGATTATTTATTGTAAAAAGTTTATAAGTAAAAGTTTATTAAAGTCCGTAAAGAAAGCAAAGTTCGTCAAGTTCGTCGTGACCAAGGTATAATACGTATTTCATGTGAAAACAGTGTGAGCGCAATGACACCTATTTTAAACAAAAAAAAGCATCCAAATGTTTGCATCTGAGTGCTCCTGTATTAAATTTAGGTTTGTTAACAAACTAACTAACTTTCGAAATAATAAAATGTCCAAATAATACTTCGTAATCAAATGGCTAATTTTATGATTTTTCCACCTCTCTGTCTTTGTAGTCCGATTTCAGCAAAACTAGCCCATTAAGTACCAGTTTTTATTAATGATTATGAAAGCTGAGAGTCTGGTGCAGTTTTTAAAGTTACTTAGGAGCCATGCAGCTACCTCCTAATATTTTAAATTTAACGTTGAAATTGTAAGACATTATTTAGAGGACATAATTTTTCAGTTTGTACCATAATTTTGAAAATTTCCATATAAGTTATGGAAACAAATATTTTAGGCATTAAAGAAAAACTCATGAAAATTGATTTGCAAAAAAAATTACTCAAAAAAGTCAAATACTTTTTTCTTCAGAATATTTTTAGTCGGTTAGGTCAGTTGTTCTCAAAAATTTAGAAAAATAATCATAACTCGAAAACTATAAAAAATCGCGGAACATACATGGGGGTGTTTCGGATGCCCCACGGGGGTTCTATCTCAGGACTTCCGCTTGACACTACTTTTTGGGACACCCTGTATAATTCCGGGCTCTTCAGGCGGGGCGTGTAACGGCATCTTAGCAGGACTGTAGGCTGGGTTCGACAGGCTCAATAGGGTCTTTTGTGCCTGTCGACCTCATATGTAGACCTCACGACCGCTTACCACAGCTGGAGTGAGGTCATCCTGAGAGTATTTTTTGTAAAAAAAAATCTTTACTGCTCATTTCAATTTAAAGATACATAAAGCTTGAAACATCTCTTGATGCCCCCAAAATATTGCCAACCTGACTTGAAAATCGAATAACCTACCTGCAAACGTGACGTGACAACTCTCTTATAAATAAAGTTCAATACACACACCTCCATTAGCGCATCCGAGCTTATTTCATTAGGGCCACTTCACACCATGCGTGCACTCTCGGCTGTTATTAAATTGTCCCGACCGTATGTCCCCTTCAGAGTCCTTTATGGCATTTCAAGCTGAAGCTTCATACACAGGAAAACATTTCTGGGAATTAAGTGATATTATTGGGACGGCAATTCGGTTGTCAATCGATAAGCAATTTGTGTAAGCACTACTGGTAATGCTATTTGTTGCGGTTTTTTTCTTGCTAAGTGCCTCTGTGGCTGTTTTATTTTCCTGTCTGTCTTTTGGTTAATCGCTAGGGTTCTGTCTTGGAATAGTTGTGTTTGGTCTCTTTCTAACACTTACAGAGGTAATTTATTATACTGTTTTTTATTATAGGCAGGTAAAATGAGAAATAATCACTATATTGGCACATGTGTTATATTATGTAGTATTATTTGAAAGTAGTCCATACCATAAGTTTATACTTTCTACTAAATACACACTTGAAACAGTCAAAATATTTATTAAATTTAAACAGTAAACTAACCTTCCTATCTATAAATTACAAAAATATGAGATCGAAACAAAACGATGAAATTTTTTAAAATGTTCCAAATACTGCGATGTAATATTACCGCGGACTTTAATGGGTGTACCCCTGGGCATTGCACCCTAGTTCAGAAGCATCATGCGGCCATGTTTCAATATCTACGGTAATGGTAAACCCCTGCCCGAATCGACGGTGCATAAGGCATTAAAAAAAATTAATTGATCTTATTTATTTTGCTCATTGCATTTATAGTCCGTCACATAAAACTGTACTCGTAGTACCAAAATGATATACAGTCCACTTTATTCTTCACAGCGTTCATAAAATAAATCTCTCCAGTGCAGTCCAGCACACCTCGAGCCAGTACAAATAAAGTGAATCCCATCAAATCGGTCCAAATCCAACGTTATTTGTCTTCGAAGGTCCGTACAAAATCTATTTCCTAGGAATGGTTGAAAATTTTCAAGCACATTTTGTGCCTTGAATTCGCAATGGCAGTGTTTATTACAGTGTGGTGTTCCGCTGAAGTTCTTTAGCGAGATAGGTTTTATTGTGGGAACCTAATATCCGTTGTGTAAGTTACTGATGCTTAAAATACTTATTTTATTATTAGTATTATTGATAAGATCAGCTCGCTTCTCTCTTTTGTTGATGTATTGAGTTTTGTTTATTTGTTTTAATTTTCGCTTTATAAAACGTTAGCTGGAATATTGAGTTAATCCGTGCTTAGAATCTGAGACGTGAGATACTCAAAATCATATCGGTTATTTTACTTTTCAGGCTTTATTCGCAGTAAAAATCCAATAAAGCCTCGTTGTTACTACTTATTATACATGCTTATAGTTTATTAAAAATATATGCCTGATATGTTGTTACTTTTTGTATTTCAAGAGTGGTTGGTTGCTGTAGATGCTAGTTTAACGTTAAACAAACGTTCAACAGGTTTTTTAACCAAGACCGCAATACCGCGTATCACTCAATGGTCTACTGTAACAAAATTACAAATTTCCACTACAAATAAAACACAGTTTATCCTCCCAAACCGCCTAACTAGGCGCCAGTGAATATTTAGAGCAAACCTATTGACATTCCGGACTCCAACCGATACCCTTGAAGCCGTGTAGCCGTAAGTTCCCTTTGACATGCCGAGTAGAAAATTTCGGCGTGTCCTATATCGCACAAAAGAATAATTCGTCGGTGATCCGTGGCGGGCCAGGGGGTCGGCAGTTCCCCTCCCGGCCGAATCAAGCGAGACTTCATGTTTTGTCCCGATATCAAAGAAAGGAGGTTATGTTATTTTTTTATTCATTTGTGTCAAATGTCACTAATCGACTATTGTTTGGTATGATTTTTGGATGGAAGACTTATCTGCTCCCTAGCAAATACTGTGATGATGACAAGTCTACTCCAAGCTATCATCGCATCGCATTATTTATTTTACTATTATATTTATATCACCTCCCGTACCACGCAGACCCCAATTTAAATGATTGGGAGGGGAGTTACAAGGATTATATTTTTTATTGAAGTAGTTTTTGAAAGCGACCGTCTAATCTAAAACTGAACGCCCCTCCACTAACGTAAATGCTTCAAAGTATGCGTGTCAATACGCATTGCAAAATTTTACTTGAGTGCGTGCAGCGATTTCTCGCGATCGCTGCACGCACTCAAGTAAAATTTTGCAATGCGTATTGACACGCATACTTTGAAGCATTTACGTTAGTGGAGGGGCGTTCAGTTTTAGATTAGACGGTCTCACTCGTAGAAACAACTCACAAAGCCCGCACACACATTATATAGGTGTTTCTCTAAAATTTGCAACTTGCAAGTAATAAAAGGAGACTATAATACCTCTGTTGCTGATTGCAATATTGCCATAATTAACCAGTGCCCTTTTTTTCCAAATAAGTAAAATTTAATGCCTAAAAGCTTACAGGGAATTTTCCCAAAGGTATTAATTTCACAATTAAAGATGGAAGGGAACGCAATACCGCTGAAGTCGCGATGTTATCGCATATATAATAGGTGTTTTACGGCATCGGCTGTAAAAATACGACATTATTTTATGCTTTATAACACCATAAAGTTTATAATAAACGACCGCCAGTAAAAAGCGTATAAACTCCTTCGTATTGCGTGTCGGGACGGCCACTTATGATTTCGGATCGATAGTCAGTTTTCGCTTCGTGTGCAGTGTTTTGCATATCGCATATGCGTGGATAGAGCCTATTTGCTGTACAATGTTACGCCTAGCTCTTTTTCCCGCGGCTGTGGGAGTTGAGCTTACCATATGCAAAATAAAAGTAAGAATAGTATTGTCTATTTTTATTTGCGCGAGCACTACACATTTGAAATAAAACTAATTTTACGGATTAAACTCGCGTGTATTGGTAGAGATCCCTAAATAATGTTTAGAATACCAATACACGCTAGTTTAATCCGTAAAATTAGTTTTATTTCAAATAATAGTAAGAAAATAAAGTTTTCAGTTTGCACACATTATATCCTACGTAGGACCAAGTATAGGTTACCGTAATCCATAAAAATTGAGAAGATTTTTTTGTTGTTGTTGGACAAAAAGTAGTTGAAAATCATGCCAACAATAATTCTTATTGGTATATTTAATCATCACACATATTAATAAAATTGCAAGTGGAAACGTAAATTGCGCTCGAAATGTAAAAGCAATCCGAGCACTCCACTTTACCGAACTAATTAATAAAACATAATTAAAACCTGATTAACCTTACAAGTGCTAAAGGCTCGTCAGGCCCGTATCAAAATTCAAAGATCCATCAGCGTTAACCCGAAAATGGCACTGCGGCTTGTTAAATAAATAATCTTGCGCAGGCTAATACGTCCCGGGTAATATCGGTCGGCATTAAAATGCAAACCTAACCCGCCACCCACGTATCAACTATAAATCTGCGCGGTTAATATGTCGTGTCTCGGCTTTGCTTTGCAATATTCAAGGGTTACACGCCTTTGTGGTCGCCGTAATTGGTTATGACCAGTAGTTGGTTGATTTTGTGTAATCTTAACCTGTAAGCGCGCAAGCCTAACAATGTCGTCTGCAAAAAAATATGATACTGAGTAATCATGTCTTGGACTAAGTGGATGGAGTGGATGGTGGTTGGTGGAGTGGATGTGACTAAGGCCTTATCGCCCTAGTTTAGGGTAGGCTCGTGCCCCAGCAGTGGGGACGTATATGGGCTGATGATGATGATGATGATGAATCATGTCTTATAAATTAAATATTATATTTACGCGCTTCATATGATAACCTAGAATTTTAGATTATCTAACTTAGTGACTAGAAACTCTAGAGGTAAGAAGCTAGACGACTTAAAATAAATTCAGTTGGGTACTCTAATTAAGGTTTGGTTATATTATTTGGCTAGTGGCATACTTACCAGATATTACAAAGAAAGAAAAAAACAAACATAAAGCAAATCTTTCTTCATTACTTTTTTACCTATTACCTAAACCTATTATTTTAGGTACATTCCAATCTTTCGTTATTTCCTATTTTTAATGGCTTTTATCGAAAAATATACTTAAAGTGTACTTGTTTACCCGCCCTATTTCCAAAAATATTCTCTGTGAAACCGATATCCATCAAACATGTAACTTCCCACTGGGTGTATTAAAAAATAAAAAACCGGCGACAAAATACTTGAAGATCTCCTGTCAAACGAGCCCCGTTCAAAGGCATATTTTTATTATCATCATTCAAAATGAACCCAATTATAACATCAAAGACAGAGACCGACCCTCTTGAAAATCAACTTTGTTAAAAATTTACCTCATCCCCCGTTTGGATCATACTTGACCCTTATTTCTTTAATGATAAGGTTCTATTTCGTATGTGAGGTTTGAGATTTTCAGCAGATTGATTGATCGCGTTACAAGATTTTGTCAGTTTGTTTCGAGCTTATACGTTTAATGGCTATTTGGGAATTGGCAATTCACGATTTGGATCAAATTTCATACATCATTTTCATTTTTAATGCCCCGCCCTCGCTCGAGTTCGAGTATATAATATATAAATCTTCCTCTTGAAACACCTTGCCTATTAAAAAAAACCGCATCGAAATTCATTGTGTAGTTTTGAAGACTTAAGCAGATCAGACAGATAGCACACACAACTTTGTTTTATGCATGTCAAACATACACAAAAACCAGGGTAAGTTTAGAATTAACCATAATGATCACAGTATAACTAATGTCCTTATTCTCTCACTATGTATTCCTCTACCATAGAGCTAGTTCATACATATGTACGAACATACCCAGATTTTTCTAGCTTGAAATATAGAAATCTTTTGTTTCAAATTCTACGTGCCCAAAATTCATAATTGCAATTTAATAGCGAACCTAGTCACACGAGTCATTAATAAATCATTAGCTATGTCCGTTTGTTTGTACCCACGTAACCGTGTATCATTAATATGGGACCGGGAAAAGTTGTCCTAAATTGAATCTTATCCTGTGGACTTAAGGATCACTGGTAATTCGCTTGTGATGGTACATCTGGAGAGACCCTTGAAGAGTAATTATTGTAATGTTAGCCAGATATTTGCAGAACACTTGCTTTTGTATTTGTGTGGATTCGTTAAAATCGTTAAATCATTTTAGAATTGCAAACAGGAACACTGTCAATTAAGAGGATGTACTAATCAAATATTAATATGGTAATACATAGAAGATTGAGAATCCCTCCTGTTTGTTTTTGCTTAAACGCCAAAAGCATTAAACTAATTCGAATGAAGCCTTCAAATAGTCTAATGACCGAGAAGAGACTTCTGCGCTATAGGGTATACTGGAGAACTAATAAAATTAACTAATCAAAGAAGTATCTTTGTTTCTCTTTGCTGATAGAAAAGACGTTTAGATTGCGTTAAAGTTCTTTCCTTCTTTTTTTTCCTAACTGACTTACAATGGTGGCTTGCGGGGGAGCAAATGGCTCTCACTCCTAAATTTCTTTAAAGTACATAACCGAATTTGGGGCAAGCTAAGCTGGGAACGTGTAAAACACACTTCAGGTGTGTAACAATGGGCCATCGCGAATGCAGGTGGGGACATAAAGTTAAACGAGATGAGTCTCGGGCGGGAGTCTGTTTCTTATCCGAAAATCGTTTGTCCGAAAATCAAAATCCCTAACACGTTTGCTATAATCATCAAAATCCATAATGTTCGAATGTACGAAATTTCATAATCCCTAATTGTCTTTAATTCTAATCATTTTATGTCATAATATCGAGTTCTATAATAATCAAATCTCCTAAAATTACTTGCTATAAAGTTAAATGCCCGAAGTGTTACATAGTATAATGTTCGTTACTACGAATGGAGCTTTATCATAATATTATTAGTCCGAATTATGAATGATTATTTATAATTTTGTTTTATTCAAAAAATGTTTGGCCAAAAAATGGTTTCGTCAAATCATCATTTTATAAATGACTTACTTTTTGACCAAATGATCAACAGTTAAATTTTCATTTTACAAATAATTATTTTGCAAAATGAATATTTAACAACTGAGTTATCATACCAAACTACTATTGGTCTAAAAAGTTTGATAAAATGTTTTATTTGACAAATGTTTCTTTTATTAATCGATCTGATAATAGATACGGTACGGGTCAAATTCAAACACAATATTTGGAAAATCATTATTTTGATAAATTTGGTTAGGTAAGGTTAGAATTTTGGTTAGGTTAGGTTAGAACTGGTGACCATAAAACGCGCGAGCCGAGCGAGCGAAGCGAGCGTGCCGCGGCAGCGGCCGGCGAAGCGCCAGAAAATAATTACTACTGTTTAATTTCTATGTAACAGTGGATACACACATAATAAGTCAGTTTTTGTAAGATGGTACTGTTGTTAAATGTCTCGTTTGCCAAATGAATATTTAGGATTTGTAACAAATTATAGAATAGATTTGTGCATTTCACATATTATGGATTGTAATATTTATAGCAAAACATTTAAGGACCTTTAGTACTTTCGGACTTATGACGTTTATGGAAAAGCCTTTTATGTCTTTTAAACTTTATAAATAAATAAATAAATAAATAAATAAATAATATCTGGGACATTTCCACACACGGTCATCTGACCCCAAACTAAGCAGAGCTTGTACTATGGGCGTCAGAAACTGATATACATACATATATATTTATAAATACATACTTAAATACATAATCACACCCAGACACGGAACAAACACCGATGTTCATCACACAAATATTTGTCCCGAGTGGGAATCGAACCCACGACTCTTGGAACCGCCAGCCAGGGTCACTAACCACTGTTCCACCGAGCCAGTATAGATTGTGATATTTATGGCAAAAGATTTTAGGATAAATAATATTTAGGGATTTCGATTTTAGGGCAAGTGATATTATGATAAATGAAGTTAGGGATAATGATCATTCGGGCAAATGATGATTCGGACATAAAACATTATGAGATGTAAAATTATGGATAAAAATTTTATGAGATGAAATAGAGAACCGCATTAGATGCGGTTCGGGATGACGGGACTTGCAGATTTACGGCACCCACTGAGACTTACGGGATCAACTTAGAGCTTGGTGAAAGCCATTCGCAAGTCGCAAGTTTGGTGAAGATAACAAGGCTACTCCAAGCCATCATCTTAGTCATCATCATTAGCCCATATACGTCCCCACTGCTGGGGCACGGGCCAACCCTAAACTAGAGCGATAAGGCTTTCGTGAAACACGTTGGCCAAGTGCGGGTTGGTTGACTACACAACCTAAGAATTTTTTCTTAAGTATGCAGGTTTCCTCACGATGTTTTCCTTCACCGTTAAAGCGTCGAATAATCGTACATATGAAAAATCTTAAGTCAGTTACGATAAAAACAAAAACCTTGTATCCAGAGGAAATTAGGTCATAATCGCATTCTACTTGTCTATTCCTTGATGACCACAAAGTGAAGGAAGTAAATAGGTCGTTAATAGGTAGGTATCAATATGTATTGTTTTGTTTATCTGCAATATACATAATATAAGACTTTACTTTAAGCTAATTAGCAATTAATAGGTATCCCTCTTACCTTGCTATTAGTCTTAACGAAGTTACAGGCCGATGCTAGTGCCAAATAAATCCGCTTCTGACCTATGTTGTAGGTTTTACACCGTTAGGTGTTAACTGAAAGCTTGTTTAACAAAATTTAGGTATGTACGACAAAGCTTTGTGTCGTAAGTGCAGGTGAGGCCATAAAATAGAAGAAGATGAAAGATCAGGTGCGGTTGGTGACGGAGAGTTGCGATTTACGGCGGAGTCGGGTAAGTCGCTTACCCGCTGCGTAAAGCACCTAACTTTGAGCTTGTACTCGCAACGTCGCGGTATTTGGGTCATGATCGTTATTATATTGTTTACTACCTGGGGCAGCGACTTCGTCAAAGAAGTCGGGTGTTTACCCGTGATCATAGCGTTTGCAACAGTGCAGAATATTGGGAAATCCTACTAAGATAACATGACAAATAAACCAGACATTTTCAGTTTTCTTATGTGTGTAAACATGACAGTTTAAAGCTTTTTATTGCACAAACATGACAATTACACAACAACGTTACAGTAACAAATTAACCAACACACATCAACAATCATTTTAAATTAATAGTTTCAGTTTAACCAAAACCTCTATTTTATCATATGACTTTCTTCTATCACCATAATTTATCTACCTAGATTTGCTTGTATTTCCTTTGTCCCAATTGAAATTTAGCTATTGCAAAATGTATGCATTTTTGTTTCAAACAGTTTAACCACTGTAATAACAATAATTACATTGCTCAAGTAAAAATTCGGCATAATTAAGGACGCCCAAAGTATTATGCGAGCATAATTAATAACAATGAACACACGAATGTCAATCGCGAAGTAATTTGTAACAGAATAAATTATTCGAATTCTTTGTTTTATTCCTTTCAAACGGAAAAGAAGGAGGAAGAAAATTCCAAACGTGGTCCAAATACTAAATCCAAATGACGTCGGCAAAAGGGAATTAGCATAGTCATAAGGGAATTTGACATTTCCACAGCGCTTAGCTCGCGAGATACTTTGATCGACTTCAAAGGCTAAATAAATGAGTCGGATGGGGACAATGTTACAAGAGTTTGTTTGTACACGGCCTTGTATAGGGCTGTCGCGTTTTCTGAGTGTAAAATTTCTTGTTGGTTTATTTATCATTGAAGTTCATGTCGTGAGAAAACCTGCACACCAACGAAGAAAGTCTCAGGGTGCAACCCGCACTTGGCCAGCGTTGTTGACTAAGGCTTTATCGCCCTAGTTTAGGGTAGGATCCCCAGCAACGATGATTATGTATCACTACATAGTATAAAACGAAGATACTTTTTCTGAACCTATATCCCTATCAATGCTTTAATCTTTAAAACTACGCAACGGATTCTGATGCGGGTTTTTTAAATAGATAAAGGTATTCAAGAAGGTGGTTTCATGTAAAATTCTTCCGAAGCAAAGATTTACTAACTAGTGATCTACTTTATTTATAAAGTTGCGAATATAAAATCTTGCAATATGCGAACACAGACATCACCAGCCAATATACGTCGCTTCCGAGAGCACGAGCCTACCCTAAACTAGGGTCTCGGTTAACCACGCTGACTAAGTGCGGGTTGGTCAACTCCACACTACCTCAGAAATCTTCACAAGTGTGCAGGATTCCTCGTGATGTTTTCCTTCACCGCAAGAGCGCCAAAATTAATCGACGCTCTTACTTCTGCCTTATGGCAGAAGAAGCTTAATCCTTGCTATCTTGTAACAAAAGCGCATTTCTTAATAATAGTCGTCCAGGATGACCTCATCCCCTCAGCGTTATTGAAACTGAATGACACATTTTTGACTTAAAGTACATAAAAACTTAACCCTCTTTTTGCCACAGTTGGCTAAAATGACAGAAGATCCCCACTTATCAACCCTAACATGCCCATTAAGAGTGAGTTCCACGGTCCGCAACGAATGCCAATATTCGTACGGACACAAAATGAAATGTGGGTTTTACGAATACGCTCTGTATAAAGAGAATGAGATCGGCGGTATTCGCCTCAATCGAAGTTTTTTATACCGCTGAGTGCTGCTAATGGATCGCAGTGGAAACTGATGGCCATAGATCACATGTGTGTATTGAATCTCTTTCATTGCTGATTGCTCACGCCTTATGTTTGGGAAATTGTAGCAGAATAACAAATCTCAAATCTATTTGAGATCATATTTGTTTGATTACCTACTGTAGCAATAAATACACTTGATTTGGTTGTTAATAACGAACGCAAACTTTGCGATTTCTTTTGTTTTTATGTGTAATTAAGTATGTTTTATCTACGGTTTTATTTTCATCACAAAGTGTGTGTTATCAGTCCCTATCAAGTATCTTAGCTAGTACGTTAATCGATTGTCAAGGTACCAAGCAAAAATTCTGATTTTTGCTACTGCTGGTTACGCTCATGATCTGTGTAATTGCTATTGTAGAAATGATCAGGAATATTATGATTATTTAAAGCGACGGTGCCAGTCAGACACACTAACGGTTAAACTTATAAGAGCCCTCTTTTTGCATAGGGAAATCTAACAACCACAATCTCTGCCTTCCTCCAGACATTTTATAAAAAAGTGAAGTGCTCTCAGATTTCGACTGCACCGATTCAGTAAACATGACATGGGCGGGACCACCGGCCATAACGAATGGCCGGGCGAGATGACGTCATCGGGGTAACGGCGTCATTGGTCCAATCCCATCGATGGACCCCGTATCCCTCATAAAACACGTCCACACACACATTCCGTGACATTCGATGGGAAATTAGGTTTGGAATCACCATCGTGGGTAACAATTGAGACACACTGCATTTTGTTAGGAAAAAGGTTGTGCTTATTTATATCATTGGCTTCTTTGATTTTGTAAAATATTTTTTTCATCAACATCATTATCAGCCAATTACTATCCACGGCTGGACATAGGCCTCCACAAATGCACGCCACTTCTGACTTTCTTCGGCTTCTCGCGTTCAGCTTATTTTATTTTTATTTTTAATATTTTTTTTATGTTTGGATTTATGTGAATCTTTGAATTTCCCTTCACGAGCTTTTGTGAGATCACATTAGGTGTAACATCTTTACACGCGGGTTTCATCCGCAAAAGTTTATTTTATATCCCATAGTGGTCCAAGATCTCGCAGGCTCATTGTTGCATATTCATTAGATGCTGGCCATCAAGTAAAACGGAACGCTATCGTTCAACAATCAACTTTTTAAAAAAAAATCTAGCAAAGTTTCGAAACAATTCATAACTGGCCAACTGTACCGGGAATTGTGGAATAAAAATAGCCAACCGAAAGGTTTACTAGCGGCCAACAGAACGGCTTTCCCAGGACCAACTTCGGAATCACAGAAAAACGTTCACCGTTTTCCCAAAACGGGGGCCTGTTGGTTTTACCCAGTTTTATTCTTTTAGCTTTCCCTATGTTTACCTTTGCTCGACAGTGGAGACTGGAAAAACATGTGATCGAAAAAGACAAATGTGTGTTCCAAATTTGAAATTCATATTATGTATTAAATTGACGCTTTAACGGTGAAGGAAAACATCTTGCGGAAATCTAATCACACATACGAAGAAATTCTTAGGTTGTGTAGTCAACCAACCCGCACTGGGCCAGTGTGGTTGAGTAAGGCCTGATCGCCCTAGTTTAGGGTAGGTCCGTGTCCCAGCAGTAGGGACGTGTATGGGCTGATGATGAAAAATGTGTTTGATGTTACAGGTCTGGATAGGTCGCTAATTTATAAAATGATCTTTAAGAGATTATTTCTTACCTCAATCCATGTGTCATGTGCTTTTAATGTTCTACCCCGCTTGTCCGGCAACCTGCTCACTGAGTGTCTTTAGAGCTTCAAATCTATATATATAAAAGGAAGTCGTGTTAGTTACACCACTTATAACTCGAGATCGGCAGAACAGATTTGGCTGAAAATTGGTAGGGAGGTAGCTTAGAGCCAGGAGAAGGACATAGGATACTTTTTATCCCGTTTTACAGAGTTCCCGTGGGACTTGACATGAAACGTCAGTCATTATGTTAAACATTATTCCATTTATGAAGTCTTTTTTGACATTTCGAAGAACGTAACTCTGCACGTTTCATTTAAATGCAATGTAATATCTTTTTTTGTGTTTGGTCGTAAATCGTCATTTGAAAAATTTACAATTGTACAAAAACACTCTACAATTAATTCACAAGCAAAATTAAATTATTGTTTTTGATCAAACTATTGTTTCTAAATCTGAACTTTATAATGTAATAATATTTTTTTGCGCGAATGCAGTTACGTACTATGGTTTATGTTTTACTTTTAAACTAAGTGACGTGCTTCAAGTATTCGGTTAGTTAAACCGATCATTCGTGAATGAAAATGAGTCTGGCGGCAATGGGGCTGCTTCATAGTCGAGTTTTATAATACCTCAGATTATTATAAGGGTCTTGAATCGACAATATGCATCTATATTATTCAATTATTGTCTATTTCAGAGATTTTCATTTAGCAATATAGTGACATCTAATTGTCATGTTCGTTTATTGACAAAAATTATCTATAGTGACTAAATAATAAAGAAGGTTCTTTGACAAACATTTTTCAATCATCACGTTTTTGGTTCAGAAGAAAAGATCGCATCGCACTACAATAAATACGGTTCATACCTGTATCAAACGGATAAGTAGATATTAAATCTCTTAAACAAGAAATTTTCGCAAATATATTTTATGGTCAATTCAGCAAAAGAACTTGATCAGCGTTTGCACAACAATTTGGTGAAGATCTATTGTGGAACATCATCACACATTTTTCCATCGACACATATGGTAATTTCCTAAGTCAAATTTTACATGCGATTTCACAATTAATAGTAAGATATAGGTAGGTAAATTATAACATGAGCCAAATTGAAATTAAAATTTCTGACGAAATGAGACAATAATAGACATTTGAAGTTGGTTCGGAAAGTCCATTTCGAAATTCTTCAAAAATGCTATGCCATCGTATTAAATACAAAATTAGTAGTAACTTTCACTATGAAAATATATTCGTAAACGCAACATTTGATATAGCTGCTGAACAAAGTCCTTACGATATGCATACAGTATTACACGTTGTGACGTTATAGTGTGCTGAGACATTTGTATGAAGCGTTTTGAGCTCACCCAAATGATGTGCTATTGAAACTGTAATATCTCGAGGAGTTTTCCAAATATCAAACCATACTTTTAATAGTATAAGTACCTTCTTTATCCAGCTATATCAAAATTGTAATATTGGGTAGAAGAGTTACCAAAAATCGATATTATGCTGTGAACTTAATGTGATCAACAAACACTTATTAGCAAACAAATAACTTCTTAGTCTTTAAAACAAAACGAACTATATCAAAAGCTTTAATAAAATTATTGTTGGCGTGGTTAAATTACCACAGATCACTAAATAAGCTATGCGCAGTTTGTATACATATGCGTTCTGAAATTTAACTCATAGTATTCGCCACTATCCTTATTTACCTTGAAAGTAGGCCAAAAACTGTCTCGAAAAAATTTTGTTGCGCCAAATGAAGTCGATTGAAAGCCATCATTGTATTGCTGGATATGAGTAAAAACAATGAGATTAGTAAAGTTCTTCTCAGCTATGACGAGACCAGGGAAATAAGGATTAAATTTTATTATTGATTCCAGTTCAAATTGAATAGGTTCTTACTCATACCTATAAAAAGCATATACGGTCGTACGAAGTTAGCCGGGTCCGCTAGTAATATGATATATATGATTTAAATAGCCAAGTACTGGGTTAACCACATTTTACTTTGCCTTCAATACGAAAAGACAAATAAGGTAGATAGAGGTAATTAACATTTTACGTTGGTTGTTGGTGCATACTTACATTATTTGCTACATAATATAACTAATCAATTATTATTCACAATGGGTTGTTATATAGTACTTTATTTATTTATTTATTAGAATTTCCAACATTCCTGTGAAAGCCTGTATTTAAATAATACAGGGAAGTGTAGAAGAGTATTCGTATATATTAGTGTTATCTCGTGTATATTCTCGTGCGCTCTCGCAATGTTCGTGCTTCGACAAAAGTTTTGCCTCTCAGCGAACAACGGGAATGTGAAGAGTTTAAACGTAGAAAATCACATAGCTGTACCTATAGCACTAGATATATACTGCAAATCATTACATAGTATAAATCAAAGTCGCTTCCCGCGTCTGCCTGTATGTATGTATGCTTAAATCTTCAAAACTGCGCTACGGATTTTGATCGGTTTTAATTGATAGAGGGATTCAAGAGGAAGATTTTTATGTAAAATATAGCCGAAGCAAGGCTAGGGCACACTAGTAGATCATAAAGATACATAAACCTTAAATATTCAATATCAGCCAAAGATCATTGCTGGATATTAGCCTTCCTCAATGATCTTCACAACAATCAGTTTTGTGATAGCCGGTACATAGGAGGCCTTATGAAAAGTCTTCCACTACAATTTCCACTCTTCACTTAGTTTAAATACATATTAATATACCTACTTGTACCATATACTTTGTATTGATGCAGCAAACAAGTTTGTAAAGTATAGTAAATGTTTACGGTCACATAATACAAATTCATAACGACTCATCTGACACGGTGGATAATATGCCGACTATGCTAAAAGGCAGCTTGGCTTCAGTATTCAGTTTGACCTACTTTTTAACTAATTCATTTTACAGGAGAGGGGTTGTAAAAGCCAACTTTCAGGATAAAACACTTAGCCATTACACATGTTTATTAGTCAGCACAGTGTTTTCAAAACTGTTGCTTTTACTAGTGAGATCGAAGACAGAATTTTCATAAATGGTGTGTAAATGAAATGAAGAAGTCACTCAATACTTTTTTAGCTTCAAATAATTTTACATTTTACGTTGGTTGTTGGTACATATTTACATTATTTGCTAGTATATAATATAACTACTTTAATACATCACGCACTCAATTTGCCGCATCAAATAAATTATTAAAATTTCTTTAGCATCCTTTTTTTATATTCTGGTATTTTATAATGGAAATTTCGAATTGTTTAAAGAGAATATCGTGCCAAAAAATGTAATTCACTTAAGAGCGGGTAGCGGCCGTAGCTACTACTGAATTATGTAGAGTATTTTCGTTTGAATCGTAGTCTTTCAAATATTTTCCATTCTACGGGGCGAGCATGGAAAATGTTGGAAAACACTGGCATAATGAAATGAAGTATTCTCACTTCACAGCGAATGAGGTGCCTTAGCGCATTCCTTAGTTTACGATTTTAAAATGACAAAGGAAAGTACTCTTTCCCGTTGTTCTGTCTGTTTGTAGAATTCCGTTTATGTTTAAAGTTTGACTGCTGATGTACTAAGATAAATTAAACGTAAAAGTGTACGTACATTGTACACTATTGGCCGCTGGGGACTTGTAGAATATTAAACTCTTGTCAATAAGTGGGAGCTCTGTATTTCAGTTTACTTTGGCGGTTAACGCTACACACATCGGCTAGTATGACTTTTCTACAAGAATAAATAAATAATAAGTTTAGGTATTTGCAAACGCACTTGGGAACTATATTGAAATCTTATCGAATTTTCGCCAATTTTTGTAGAGATTACCACTAAACATCAAAATAAAAAAAATGAAATATTCTTTTATACATACTATTTCTCTTCCATATATTGGATTGTTACTGTTAACTTAACTGAAAAATAAGTCCAAAATCACGACGTCCATGTAAAAATATTCTCACTTAAACAATTTACCAGCAATGTTGTTAGCCTGATGAAATAACTGGAATAAACAAACTTTGATGAGTTTACTTTTCATTTTTCTCTAGCCCGGAGTCCTAGAGACCTAATGAATTGAATTTTCTCCCCTCATAACGGGGGACAACTTTCATATTTCACAGTTTTTTTCTCGGAAATCCAATTTCAACTCTGTGACCTTCGTTTCCTCTGATTGTGTTGCTTTTTATGTTGAAAATCTGAAGGGACTTTTGAGAAACTGTTTATTTTACTATTTATATTAATTTACGGCTTACTAAATATTTATCACTCTTTTAATAATAATAATAATAATAACTCTTACACACCACATACATTGACCTGATTTCTTGGTAAGAAGCTTAAGCACTTGTGTTTCTTGAAACTTGTAATCCAATAACTTGAAAGATTGAAAAATTAAAATTTCATTTTATACAATAAAATAGAATCTAAAGTCTAAGATCTTTAAGTCTCATCAAGATAATGGTAGTGATGATGAAGAATGTTTTGTATGCAAAGCATTTTTAAATTAAAACAAATAAGATAGTGACGTCAGTCCAGAAAAGGAATTCAAACAACTCTGGAAGGATGAATGGGCACTGAAAGTTGTTCCGGCGAAGTGAAGTCGCCCGCGGAAATTCACCATAGAACACAAAGGGAACCGCGTACTATTTGATCGGACCTTTTGTTCTATACCTACCTTGCCGACTTTGAATGGAGGCGTGTAAATGCTTAAAGCTCAAGTTGAGTGCCAATGTACTTAGATAAATAAAAGGTGAACGGTGTATAACTGTAGTATATAAATTTACTAGTGACTCGGCCTCGCTTCGCTTCGGGTACGTCATACATGAAAACCTTCCTATTGAATCCCTCTATCTATTAATAATACCTGTCATAATCCCTAACGTAGTTTTACAGATTAAAAAGAAGAAGCATACACAGGAACAGATAGACGCGGCCAGCGAATTTGCTTTATACTATGTAGTGAAGGTATACGTCACTGCAGACCTAAAGACAGACTTAAGAATAATGAATTCTTTATCGGGGATATATAAAACGTTATACCAATGGACCGATATAAGGCATATATCTACAAGAGAAACTTCTGATAACTGTGCACTTAAATATTTATTTAAATACCTATACTAATGACTTAAAACGGTCATGGTTACTCACACTAGGAACTGTATATGTCCAGGATATTTTACTTGTTTTGCCCGATATTTCGGCACTGTTGCAACTGTTGCAAGCGCCATGATCACGAAACAACGGTACTTGTTGAAAAAGAAAATATGGTACACATCCCGACCACATTTAGTTTTCTAGTATCTGTCATCCATTATGGTTAAAAGTTACTACAAGAATATTTTAAAGCAGAAAGAGAAATAATTAGTTCTTTTAAAACTCACATCTCAAGTAGTACCTTAAGTTGAGATATCCTTGGATAGATCCATTGAAGCCGTAAGAAATCTCGCATCGTCTAATCGGTACATCGTTAAAATTACCTACGCAACACAAAGAGGACTGCTTCGTATTCCCTTTTGTTCTTTATCCACCTCACTGAATAGGAGGGTTTGTGTTTTAAATTAAACTGCGAACGGGTGAGCAACGGTGTAAAGTGTACAGCGTATATGTCAGAAGCACCCTGCTGCGACCGAGCCGTGTCTACATGACTGATGTTGCGGGAAGCATTTTAGGGTTGACTGTCTAATCCTTGGGTAGTAATAATTATATTGTTAATCTATATGTACAACTAAAAAGAACGACTTTTTACTAAATGGATACGAATCTTTATCAGGATTACTAATAACAAAAACACAATTAAAAACATTTTTGTCTGTCTGTCTGTCTGTTTGTTCTCCAAAACGGCTGGACCAATTTCGCGGGGATTTTCAAAAATACATAGCTAATAGTTCAAGGTACACTAGAGGCTATTTCAAGCTATCATCGTAGTCAGCTAGGAAAACAAATGTCCTAGGTGACAATTACGCCTAAACTATGGTTGTATAGTAGCAAGTTTAATCCGTAGTAGTGGTCGTGTAACGAGAAGACAATACTACAAAGACTAGGGCAGCAAAGTGCAAAAACTACCAAAATTTTTAACCATGACTAGCTGTGCCAGCGACTTCGTTCGCGTTTTCCCCGTTTTTACATTTTCCATTGTATCTTTGCTCCTATTGGTCGCAGCGTGATGTTATATAGCCTAAAGCCTTCCTCGATAAATGGTCTATACAACGCAAAAGATTTTTTCAAATCGAACCAGTAGTTCCTGAGATTAGCGCGTTCAAACAAACAAACAAACAAACAAACAAACAAACTGTTCAGCTTTATAATATTAGTATAGATAAGCTCTGCGACAGCAAACGATCAAAGTATGACCATCCTTAAAATTAGTGCCATCAATGCGCCATTACCAAACTCATCATCCTCACAAGCAGACACAAATTAATTACCGAACACAACGCACCGTTTACCATTTGAAAAGCGTCTCCCGCGCCTGTGACGTCACAGGCAGGGCTGCCACAGGGCGGTCGTTAGCGAGATCTGTGATTCAAATCCGATTAATGATTTATTCAGCATCAATTCGACTGAGCCTCGGAGTAGAGGGGTACGGTCGGCCAAGGAAGTCGTTTACCAGTTTTGACAAAACTAAACCCTGCTATCAAAGAGCTGGAAGAGAACAGTGAACATGTTTATAGTGGGGTAACAAAGGCTAAATTTAAGCTAGAATCCTAATTCACAGTGTTACTTAGAACACTCTACATGTGCATCAGTAGTTGGCCAAAAAGTATTCCAGCCACACGAAATTAATTTTATACATGCATTGCTAGATGTTAATGGGTTAAATGCTTTGTGAAGTGAGAATGAACGATTTTTTTATAAATGAGAATGTCAAGGGATCTTCAAACATTTCTGGTCTATGTCGGGCGAATGATTTTCAATGTTACGGTGATAGATAACTTTCTTTGCCGACCGTACACGGTGTCTAGCCCAGCTGTGGACGGAGAGACGGTGAGATGAGTTCAGCTAACCAATTTGTTTGTAAGTTGATGAATAAAATAAACAATTAATTTGGATTTGTTCGAGTGCCTATTTGTCAAGTTTAAGAGCAATTTAAGCTAATTTGAGGGAATGTAAATTGATCATGATATTTCCCATTTACATGCTCTTCTGTCGGCCTACTTTGGAATTATTTATTGCACTTGTACATTTTGGATATTAATCTATGGTAAGATTCAGTTCGCTCGCGACCACGATTGGTGTAACCCAGTCGAAACGTCGGGCAGTAAGTAGCTATGTAATTTGCTACTCCTAATAACGCGTATAGACCCATAAAGACTAATATTTAGATTAATCTATGGTGTATTAGAATGTATCAGGAAATAATATTCGATTCCTACGGTACATCTTCACATTACGAGTAGGCAATTGTGCATCAAATGTTTATGCAGGTACGTTAATGTAGGCGGAAAACGTGATCGCTCAATGCTCATTCTTCTGGCACTTCGATGATAAACATCGGGACAGAAACATCCAGGCTAAATTTTAGTCCCATCTTTCACGTTTCCTGCCAATAGACCTAACGCTATAGCCATAGAGTCCGGCACTCCGTAAGCTCGTTACACCCTAAAGCTCCCAACAAAGGCAACATAGGCGCTTTTAATAAATGATTCCGTCGCTCGCTGCAGCTTTCAGCGGGTTTGGGCGCCACTCCATCTATTATGGACACTTTGAGACAAAGCTACAAGTGATTTTGGACAAGTGAACGTCGCAATGGAAAGGGCAATTGGCTCTTTTGTTTGCATATTGTGGATCACTTTGAAGAGCTTTTATATTCATCAGTTTTGCTCGATGCTTATGTACACAGTTATTTTGTTATTTAAATACATAAAAAAAATATTCAAAACATTATTCAACAAAATTTGCTGAAGAAAAATACAAGCTATGTCAATGTCAAAGACTTCAAAATTGTGTTTACCTATACTAAGTGATTATTATCGAAATAAAAACGTTTAAACCAAACGTTTTATAAGTTTAAAATCTATAATCGTCAACATATTTAAGATAGCCGTCATACCTCTGCAACTAAATTAAAGAACAAAACCAATGCATGAGACAATATATTTTTACAAAATCAATAATATTAGCATCCACACGAAAGCCTAAAACGTACACCTGTATATTCACACTCTCATCCGCCCATATCGCTAAGCCAGTGGTTTTATGTAGCCATTGCATATTTCACAAACCCATTCCAAATTCGAACTCGCCGTACGCTGCGTCCCAAAATCTATTACCCACGGCCGAGATAGTTTAGATTAAAAAAAAATTGACTGTGGACACAGCCGACCGCCAATCAACGAAGTGACCGATGCATCAACATTTGAGGGGACTCCCCGTCTGGTGTAGCAATTAAAACATCGTCTCTCGTAGCAAACTGGTCTTGACTCGTCAGTTAGGTGATTGATGGATGATTAATGAGTTATTATTTGTAATTTCACTCATTATGAAAGTGACTGAAGTTAGTCTGGCCATTAATGTATGGCGAGATGAATGGGCAGGCGACAGGACTGATCAATCATCCATTATCTGATATTTTACTGTCTATTCGATAGAAAATGTTATAATAGTCTACAGTATTAAACATTTTGCTTAAAAACAAACACAATTGTTGAGAAAATTTTATCAATTACGTAAACAATTCATTTTGTAAAATTATTACTGTACATTTTCTTAGTGGTAATTTACAAAATTCTTGATTTTTTTTTGTAAATAACTATTTGGATTTTGAGTTTTAAACCATTAGTGCTCCATCTAAAACACGGTAAAAAAATCATACTCAGCCATATTGGAGCATTCTCACGCCCCCACCCCATAATCCGCTTCACAGTCAAATTCTTTTTAAATATCAGCAAATGCCAAATGAAGTGTATTAAACACCCACTGCCGCCATAGAGCCTTCGGTTATCTACTGTCGAGCGTCTAATAGGATATTTAAAGGCATTGTGGACTCCATTAGGACTTAATAGAAGTGGGAAGCTCACATTTTCACTTGGTGAGAGCTTAATGAAATACTTTTTCTTGCTTAAACGTTTTGGAATATTCCATTTGCATTCCAGATGTGGGAGTTTTACTTTAGTTATTTTGTCTTCGATGGAATTTAAAAAGTTTCGGCTATCGTTGTACCACAATTTTTTTAGACGTCTGTTGTTTGTCTAATAATATCCAGATGTTTTCGCAATCAACAAATAATCTTAATGAGCTTAAAGAGAGGAAGCATGGAAGTTAAGAAAGAAACCACCCTTTTTTTTAAAGTAAGTATTTTTCATCGAGCATTGGGTTTCCGCCCCAATAGGTGGAAAGAGGTTGTACACTATTAAAAAAAGAAATATCAAAAGATCCTATAGGCAATTGTTCCGGACTTATTCGCATCAGTACATATGTTTCAAAATAATAATAACTGTTCGTTTGCTTGTCTGGATCGTATAAAAAAGTACAAGACATGGAGTAATTTAATGTGTGTGTAGGAAAGAGCAGTCGATCCAAGAGAAAATGAGCGTGATATATGAAAAGGTTGTTTAAAAAATGTCCTGTGGTTTTACTTGCATCTGAAATAATTCGACCAATTGTGAGTTCTAAGAGCATTAGCATAAGGGCCATCCAGGAAGTATTAAATGTAGTCTCATATGGCAGAGGGTTTGCCACCGCGACGATTTTTTCAGGGGGACATGCCTCGTTGCTTTACCGTTTTTTTTTTATCAACGCTGATTAGTGCTGTGCGGATGAGAAATGTATTGTCTTTGAAAAGCTCTTTACAGGAAAACAGTAACCGTCAAGGCAATCGGACAACAGGTTGATTATATGTCTTTTCTGCTTCTTATGAGATCCGGAACTCATCCTTGTAAAGGGGAACTTTGTAATGTTTAATGAGGGCTTTCGCATATGAGAAAATCACTAGATGGCAATACGTCGGCCTGAGGTCCAACTGCAGCATGATTGGTTATTTTTGACGTGACATTGACAGACATTTCAATATTCGCCAATCGTGTAGCAGTTAGACCTCATATCTACGACTCGCCATCTAGGGGATTTCTTATACGCGAAAACCCTCATTGCCAATGAATCATTTTCATTGTCTTTTTACAAGAACTTTAAAGTGTAATTATTATAATATTGTGGTTCCTAAATCAGCTAGAAAGTGAAACGTTCGATTTTAATTAATTAGGGTTCGATTTATTAATTATAAATGCATTTATAACCTAAGCATACGAACTGCATAAAATCGCTATTGATTCAGTAAAGTTTCACTCATAAGTACACATTAACTCGGAAGAATCCAATAATATTTTCCAATCCTGAAATAAAAATAGGATTATATGAATAGCGGGGCCATCACTAGCTGTTTAAATAATTGTCTGGTCGTCGTGTATTCCGTCCGTTTGTCACGGGCGCCATTGTTTGCACACTTTTGAGTTCACGGCCGGCAATGGCCGACGTTTTCCCGCCCATACGTAATTAAGAGCACTCTTGCTCATTTCGAATGAGCGCGATGCTTTTGTTATTTTATCTGTCAAAATGTTCTGTAGCTACAATTAGAGAAGAAAGTCTTGGCGATCCTTTTCAGTCGTGAAATTTAAGAAAAAAATCTAAATTCTGATGTAGTGAAGAGTAAAGGAGATTTTGCTGAAAACAGAATTAAAATAATGAGTTTTAAACACAGGCAAAAGGTATTTAAATTTTTTATAAAAATGTTATGGCGATTGAGTAAACTGACGTCACCATCGGAATTCGAATGTGCGCTCTTGCTTTTATCATAATACAATAACAGGATTAAACAAAAAAAATGATCTTGAGACAGACAAGCGATAAATTATAAAACAGAAACTTCATTCAACTACTTCTTAAATATTACAAAACACCCTGTCTGAAGAAAATTAATCAAAAGTTAAGTCCACTTGTGTACTAAAACATAAATAGTTAACACTTTCCACAGACTAAGTCGTAAAGCGCTAACTCAGCTTAATTGTTTGATTGTAATTAAAATGAAATAACGCTTCAACTTCGAACTCGATGAAGCAACCGAACTTTTTGAGAACTTTTCCAATTCTATTAAGGACTTGCATGAACATTTCAATTTCCTTTATCGCCGTTAATACTTTTGAAATTGTTTGCTAAGACCTTTCGGGGTGATGAAGTGATGTAGCGATCTTGCCACGTGAGTCTGAAACGTGATTCAACTCGATATTTTTGCGAGAACTCTTGATCGTTTCAAAGCAAACTTAATAAAATAGATTAAGCTAAATAAAAACGTTTTTGAAAACACCAACATTAATAGAAAACTGACTATTGCCGGTTTATTAACCATATTGTAAATGTCCCGTACATATTCAATTTTCTAATGAGTGTTACTATGACAGTTTCAAGTTATACCTTATTTTTGATTTCAAACCAATATTATTTCTTATTTGCATGTGTTTTCATAATTACTTTTTATGCACAATAAAACGTATAGTATTGTTATTGTCAATGATAAAAATTGGAATGGTTCTTTTGCTACCATAACATATATTATCTAATCCTTTATTAATCAAGAGTAAGTTTACATACAATGCTTGTATATTCATATTCTCTTTGCAAGTAAAGCACATACGAAGCAGTACGATTCCACTTTTTAATAAACCTTTGTGAACATAATCTGCAATATTAATAAGACCGCAAATGTGTCTGCATAGCTAACCCTGAATACACGTTTTGTGCAACCAGGGATATTATACATCCAGATATCTTCGCATACATAATGTCCCCGCTTGTTATCAGACTTGAAATATCTGCGGTATTATAAGCACTGGCTTGTAGGAGACCAGGGAACATTCCAGAACATTCCGAGATCACGGTGTACCTAAGTCGGGATTATGTAAAGCGTGTATGCTGGCTATGTTCGTTGTTGACTTCTAATTTAAACAATTCTGACACAGGTGTTTAAATTTAATAGAAAGCATGCGTATTAATGTTAAGTTTAAAGTTTTGTTTAGAATCAAGACATTTTTTTACCGCTTACGCAGATGAGTGGGTTATCCACGAAATCATCTATTATATACGAAATCATCACGAAATCATATATTATATTAGTGGGTTATCCATGAAATCATCTACCAATTTCTTTAACTAAAAATGTATCTCTAGTTCCATCCTATCTATCACCTCTAGTTCTTCTACTCAGTTTTTACACATACAAAGTTGGAATAATCATATAATATCATCCATATGTAGTTTCACCTTTTCTCTTGCCAGACATGCAATCCAGAGATAATAAACCTTTTTGTGTGCTAAGAACTAAATGAGACCAGACCTCATCTTAGATGTTTAAAAATGTAACTGCAGAAAATTGCGGTAGCAATATTATGACGTTGCTCTGTTGCTTACGGCTTTCATTAAGAGCCTGCTAGCGCCAATTATATCAAATACGGCTGTTATCGGGTGCTGGATGCTAACTCATAAATTGCTATATTCAAATTATTGAAATAATCAAAAAAAAATATCCATGTAGATAGGTGGCTGAAAGAATAAAATAATAACATTATCTGCTCATATCTGCAAGTCACGACCGCACACGATGTGTTCACACATTTAAAACCCCCAATAAATAGTCAATTTAATTAAATGATCTGTCATTTATGCATTAAATAATGTGATCAAGAAATTGTAAACAAATATAGTATTTGCTAATATGGATACAAAATTTCTGCACTTCTCATATTTCCTACTCAATGCCAGATTTAAATGATATCGGGGCTAGCTAGTCAGAGGCACCGGCTTAAGTGGCAGCCCGGTTTCACCTGGGAAATGAACCGGGAGCCAGTCACATAATTAGGGAGACAAAGACGAGGCGCACTAAATGGAATTCGCTTTGAGAACCACCACGATAGGGTGGTCACAATTTGAGACAAATCAGGACTTTTTTGTGTTGTTTAAAAAAAACAATAGTTCTCCTATTGTTTTTTTTTTAAGAAATCTTTTGTTCTTCTATCGGAGTTGAATGCTTGTTAGTTGTTAGTTTATGTGTGTGACTTGTGTATTTTGGGCATATTATTATTTGATGCTCACTATTACTTTTAGTTACGATAAGTCCCATAAATGACTTCGATAATTATTAGTAAGCAACATAGATTTAGTTAGATCATAAATACAGATTTCCGGAATATTTTTTTCATATTCGAAGTGTGTTATTTCTATTCGTGATTGTTTAAAGTCATTGCATAGTGCAATTGCCTTTTATATGATTTTATATATTAGAGATTTAGAACTTCAAAGTTGTTAAGTTTACACTTATTTACAAAAGTATAGTAGATAACAAGCCTTACTAGTATTTCATTCCTTTATTTCACGCTTTCCACGGCCACCCTGATTCCATCTAATGTCAAGAATCTGGCGTTAACAGTGCAAACTAACGTGGAATTTCGGGGCAGAAGTGTAGCATTTCAAACAATTACTGTTTGTTCCGTTCAAAAACGACGCTTTGTTCATAGGAACTGTACTGACGCACTCTTGTTTTGTTTTGTTGGTACAACTGTGGCATTTTGTGCAACTATACGAATTGTGGTTACATTTTGAAGCTTTAGTTAGTGTAACATCACTCACGCGTTTTGGTAACTATAATTATGAATTGTGGTTAAGTATGTAAGAAAGATTAGTTCAATTTCACGTGAAATACTTGTCAAATCATCTCTTGTTAGTTCTGACTTTTGCTTTTCAGTACTATTATAATAGGGTTGATTCTGTGAACAGATAACTAAGGTAAAAGTAGACATAGTAATACATGTTTTGTGATTATCCGCTGTCTATAGCACAATCCACAATCGCAGTACATATTTTAATATCTTAACAAATATCTCGCAGACAGAAACATCCAACATAATACAACAATGAAAACATAAAAATCTTCAAAAGGCGCTGCAAATGATACTTCAGATCAGAAACGGCACATCCAAAACTGTATATAAAATGAAAATGCACGGTTATTACTGAAGGCGAATATCAACAAAGCATTTTCAATCGCGCCGACTTTTGTTGTGTCTGACAGGCTTTATCTGAGAATTGAAAAATATGTCGCGACTCAAACGGGCTGGATGTTGCGAATGTTAGGAGGATATTCTGTGGGTACGTTTCTGTTGACTGCAAACGATATAATAATTAATATAAACGTTAAAATATATATTTACGATTTTGATTTCTTATAATATGATTGCAACATTATGTTAGCAGCTCAACGACTGAGACAAGACCCAGAACTGTGAGCTTCAAATCACAAAATTATGCCTTAGTGTGAAATTCAGTAAAACGTGTAATGAATACAAGTTTATGGATGTATTTGTTCAATTCGATTACAAAAGTTTAGCTTTAAAAGAGTGAAATGGCAATATCGTGAACGAAAAACTGTGTATAAATAAACACGTCTTTGTGTACTACTTTTAAGGTTTTTTTTTAAATAAACATATAAACATAAACGTACAATTTTTATTACAATAAAAGCCTTATTACCTAGAATGAAAAAAAAAAGCTCAAAGAAATTAGAAAACTGAAAAAAAATCTAAGAAAACTAACAGTATGTAATTGTTGGGCTCTCACAAATTCCCTCTCGTCTTTATTAAAGAAAGCACACAAATCAGAATCTATCGAGTATCTGACGTAACGATCGCTCTACGGGTATATCAATAGCTAGACCGTAATGATCCCGTAATGCCCAGGAGTGCGCTGCGGCGATAAAGTAATTATCACATACCTAATTATACCAATTGAGTGGAACGCGCGTCAATCATACAAATAGTAGGCTGTTAATAGATTTTGGTTAGAGTTTACTGTGGTTATGAAAGGTATTGTGATGATTTTTGAGTAATAACTGTAATATCGCTACAATTTCGACGCTACAAGCATAAATAAACAGACTTGGATAGCACTTCTGTTTTAGTTTAATTAGGTTGGCAATATTTTAATTACGTTGTATTTCGTTGATAAATTATAAAATTAGGTTATACGTATTGCTACTGCATAATATATAATAGAGTAAAATATGTTTGTCTTTATTAAAAACACTAACAAACATACATTTCGTAAAACAATGCTGTATCCACCAACAGGGCGTCAAAGATAAAGACATGCATCAAAAATGCTACCAATAAATTCACACAACAATGCTGTAACCACCAACAGAACGATAAATCCCGGCCCCACGTCCAGTTTAACTGTAGCAATAACAATAATAAGACAATGATCGCGACGTCCGCTATCCTTGGAGGCCGCACGACGAATGACCGTAAAGGCGCGCCGCGACGGCCCGAATCAAATATTAACAACTACCCGCGTTTACGGCGATTTGAATGTGCCGGGCTGAGTTCAGATGTGTTTATCGCTTGGTTTGATTTTACTTAGATTGTATTGTATCAAAGTATTCGAGTATTTGCTGTGGATTTATTGGTGTGGTGTAAAGTTTTTCGTATTGATAAATAAACTTAGTAAAGTTCATTGGTGAGTTATAAAGAGCTTTTCAGACTACTCATGAGACAAATTAACAAATTTAGTCTGCTATGTAAATGCTGCAGTTGAATCGATCGTTTCTTTTTAATTGATGCATCATATTAAACACATTTTGGGGCTAAATATAAAGATTTCAAAAAATACAAATAAATCATAAAATGACCAACTATCAAAAACATTTTATTTTCAAATAACTAAAGTGTTTGTACCTGAAAGGCTTTAACTATTTACTATTAAGTATATAAAAGCTCTGTAATACATACAACCCACTGGAGAGCATATTTAGGATCCGTGCGTGTATTTCCGCCCCGCAGAGCGGCGTTTAGTTCCGGTCGGTCAAACGAGCCGCTGTTACTTCTGAGGGGCATCAAACGTTGGTGACGTCAGGGCTTTGGAAAGCCTTCCGAATTTCGGAAATAATTATTGTAGGTAGAATTTGGCTACAGCTTTCCTTGATAGCGGATTTGGTAGTGCGTTTGCCTCTTGCGCCGGAATTATAGGCTTTGATGCCTACCCAAGATTTTCTTTTGTGCGATGTATATCAGAGTTCGTCTTGTGTCAAAGACACGTATGTGTAGTTACACACATACGTGTCTTACATACTACACTGCTAGATAATTAATATATATTGAGTATTCCAATGTTATTCTGATTTAATCCAATCCAATCGATTTCAAGATAACTTGCTGTAAAAGGAAATCCATCAATCATAAAAGTAATGTATGTATGTATAACTAAATATATGATAATTTTGGTCCAATTACTAATGTGGTTAATTTTATATTGGCTTCGATCCCCACTCGGGATTTTTTTTTCGTGTTATGAATAGCGTAGTACGTTTTGTGTCAAAGACACGTATGTGTAACTAAGAATATTTGAATATACCACTGTTTTTTCTGATATCCAGATTACAAGTTAACTTGCTTAAGAAGAAAATCAATCTTATATATAAAAATGAATCGCAAAATGTGTTGGTAAGCGCATAACTCAACAACGCCTGAACCAATTTGGCCAATTCTTTTTTTTAAATGTTCGTTGAAGTTCAAGGCTGGTTCTTAGAAAAAATCGAATAATTGCCGGGAAAACCCTAAGTACAGCCCTTTTCTTTTTCATATTTTTTTGACAGGACGAAGTCTGTCGGGTCAGCTAGTTAATCATAAAAGTATAATGTATGTCATAATTCCGAAATTCGTTAGTTCCAGTAACTAATGTGGTTGAAAAATTGCACTTTAATTTTGAACCATTTTGAACCCGTTGAGTTCCGGCATGGTTTGTGGTTGTGGTTCACGCCGATATAAGCTAATTTCACTTGGCTATGCCACGTGGCAACCGTTGTTCGTTACTCAAACGGATCATTTACCGTTTGTGGTGCAAACAAATTTATTGCATGCAATGCAGTATGTCTATGTTATCTGCAAGCTTGAATTTGTATTGTTATAACGAAATAACGTTGCATTTCCGTTCACGTTGTGGTCGGGTTACACTTAGTTTTACTGTTAGTAGGTTAGTACTAAACTACTGCGTATCTACTTTCTGTGGGGCACTATCACAATAGGTAGGTAGGCCACGAACATGAACATATAGCCTTTTTTTATTTGGTTAGATTATGCCGGGTAGAAGAGTCATTCTATTTACTATGGTTTGAATGTTATTATTTCAAAAACTGTTATAAAATTCATCACACGTAAAACTTTATTTTATTGCTCTAGAAAATATAAGTGAAAGTAATAAAAAAATCTTTTTTTGGTTTTATGTTTAAGAAGTTTAATAAACCTATTACAGTGCTTTTACTTTATACTTATGCAATATAAACGAAAAACACATTACTTCGGGCTCTACATACTATTTTTATCTCGTATAGATCCACAATATATAGTTATTAAAGTAACACATGTACTCATACGGCATAAACAAATGCGAAGCTCCTTTGCGTTTCAAAGCAACGAGTAAATCAAACTTTATATGCATCGCTTCATCTCTCAATTTCCTGAAACCCGTTTTCCATCCGTATATTCCAATGTCTGATTTGATGCATCACTAAGCAAAGATTTAAGCTTCGAAGCGGCGAAGTTCGGTCAAAGCAAGTTCCCTGAAAGCTTCAAAAGCTCGCGCCTGAGATTGGCTGTAAGTTTTCATTTTAGGGTCGGTTATGAAAAATGTATCTGTATTTAAATCTTAAAGCTTTTGACACTAAGCTTCTTCAGTAGCGTAGTAAGCGTTTAGAGTAACTAAGTGGTTTACAACAGTAAAGTGCCCTGACTTAATAATATATTAGTGAGTTCCATATTCGGACAATTATTCTTTATTTACTCTACTTTATTGTATATCAATAAATAGAGGTATTGTATTTTATAAACCACAAGATAATATATAAAAAATATATTATATCTTACAAAAATTGTGTTTTAAAAACTCTCCCGGTTTGATTGTATTCTTCATTGTTCCTGCCCCAATTAATATAATATATAATAAATTAAATATGTATTTCCGTTTTAATAAACGTAGAGTTTCGCCTTTCATTCAGCTCATTGCAATGGAAACTAGTTTTCTCACTTTAAATTACGGGAAATAATAAATAAAAAAGGAGCGAGAATATTCGTGTACTAAATTTACTTTAAAACGGTTCTGTAGCTTTAGCGTAACAGACAGAAATAAACTAAGTGTTACTTTCGGAGTTATGATATTAGTAAGAATGTAAATTTTACTAACACTATCTATACAAAAATATATATGACTTGATTGTACATTGCCATAAAACTATCCATGTAAGATGCTTCATAAAATCACAGTTCCTTCAAGTGAGTGCCCTTAGCTCATGCCTTTGAACTCCTAACGAATATGCAAATATTCCAATACACATTTTTACATGTGCATCGAATGCAGCCTCCGAGTGCCCGTCAAAGGAGAATGTAGCGATTGCAATAAATCAAATACAAGCTTTTACTCGTATTTGGAATGTTATTTGCTTCCTACTGTTTGTGTATTTTAAATACCAGTGAGTTCAACCATATTGTAACTATTCGACAAACGTAGATGGAATGTTTGAGATTTTCATCGTTTTGTGTGGATGATTTGGATGTTTCATCAGTTAGACGCATTCTAATAACCATTTGTAAGGTTTTGTTACAAAAATTATAATCATAATAGTCCCCGAAGTTCACTTTTAATTGAGATCCACTCATTACGCTTTCCTGTCTTTGTAATTACATATTATATTCCATTATTTAATTTGATACATTATATGATTGCAAGCAGGATTTTCGAAAAAATACTGTATGGAGAAAGGAAAAGTCCACGTACAATTTTCTACAATAAAAAGAAGAAAAAAAAACGATCGCATAAAAATGTTTTGAACCGTCAGAATTGTTTCAAATTCCTTCACGTCTCTATTGTGCGCGAGACATCAAATCCACCATTCAGTCCATAATTCACGAAATTATATTTTTATCGCTTGATTTTTGCCAAGCTAAGCTGGGTAACTTCTAAGCTGCCGTAATGTGAGCTCGTAATAAAGCTATAAACAGCGCAACACTCCGCTCGGTGAAATATCAATAAAATTCACGTAACTCTTGTGATGACACTCTGTAGAATGTGCCGTAAAGGACACGTATGAAGGATTCGGAGAGGGTAGTTTTACGGGACGCGTGATCGATTTGTTTAAATACTTTGATTTTCATTTAAAGTAATTCAATATATAAATTAGGTTTTCTAGCTGATTGTACGTTGACTTTTATTGAACAGCTACTGATAAAAGAGCGATTTTCAAAGTAAAAGAACTTATCAAGCCAAAAAAATATCTCGTTCATCAGACTTGGTAGTGTCCCACAATAGGGTAGTTTCCTATTTTTTATTTATTGATAAATGGATGGACCACACAATTGCAAAGGTGCTGTTAAAAGAATGGTTTGATATTTAGAAAACTCTCGGAGATATTGCAGTTTCAACAGCACATCATTTGGGCGAGCTCAAAACGCTTCATACAAATGTCGCACAGAGCTATGACGTCACCGCTCTGTGTACTGTACGCATATCGTAAGAACTTTGTTCAGCAGCTATATCAAATGTTGCGTTTACGAATATGTTTTCATAGTGAAAGTTACTACTAATTCTGTAATTAATAATATGGCATAGTATTTTAATTGAATTTTCGCACTTTAGAAATGGACTTTCCCACCTAACTTCAAATGCCTATTATTGTCTCATTTAATAAGAAATTTTATTTTCGATTTCACTTATGTTATTGATTTACCTATATGTTACTGTTAATTGTGAAATTGTATGTAAAATCAGACTTAGAAACTACCCTATTATGTTACTTTACGTTGATCTGATGAACCGTGACTGAACGCTAGTTTAAAATAATATTCCATGCGATATTTCCGCCATTTTAAGACTACCGAGACAATTAAGACTTGCAATTGAAGTTTAAAACTATAAAAGTCTATTTTATTTAACTTGCCATCTTGTCAGACACTTTTAATTGCTCTGTACTAATCAAAGGGGTAAAAGAAAGTGATTAGTTCGACGGCAGACAAGTAATAGCCGAGGGGTTCGATTAATCAGTAGACCTGTCCTTTGACCTGCGGGCCGGTTGAGAATGTAATCAGTCCACCGCCCGATAGTTCAAATAACGATAGGATATTTAACATACATGAATGCTTGTATCTAGCGATGCTTGGATCGTTTAATTTGATAGGCCATCCTACGTGAGGCTTGCAAGGATCCGACGTCACAATATCAGCTGAGACTCGACTATAGATAGGTATAAAATAGACTCTAATCTAAGGCCTTATCGCCTTATAGTTTAGGATAGGCCCGTGCCCCAGCAGTGGGAACGTATATGGGCTGATGAAACTCTAATCATAACACCGTTAACATAGTAATTAAAGACTTTATTCATAACATTTTTTTAGGTTGTACAATATTAGACTACGCTGACCGACACACGACTGCAAACATTTATGGTGGGCTCTCCCATACAAAAGACGTCTAGTTATTTTACCAAGTAAAAAATATTGGTACTTCATGCCTAACCAACCAACACCCAGCTACCCCCCGACTCGCACTTGACCGGTTTTCTAATGTTATTTAATTGTTTTCCTTCTTTTTTTGTTTCGTACTTAAAAATATATTTGTTTCTTTAAATTTTTTCTTTAACAAACTAACTTTTAGAATACTGCCAAGCAAAAAAATTTACAAAGAACCGTCACCATTTATCGTCTCAATTATAACGTCACATCTTCCTTTTTTCCACCTCCTGCACCAGGCCAAGGAGGCAACTATTTTGCATTCCTCCCGCGTCGGGGGTAGTTGCACGGATTGCTCATAAGCGGGATATTCCCGCTGTAATCACAATATCCCTTTAACTGAAAGGGAATTTGCATTTTTAGCCGGGATCACGGAGGCCTGGATAATGCGGGCTCGGACGATTCGATCTTAGGTGTAGTGAGAATGAGGGTAGTAGGTCGTCTTGGTACAGGTTATACCGAAATGCGAGATGTTAACTGTAAAATAGTGATCAGTTAATTATTTTAATATTTTGACTAGTGTGTTTAATCTTATAGTTACTGATATCTAGTTATTTCATGATGTTATTTTTGAAGTCTTGTTAAATTTGACTTTGAACGAGGAGATTGAAAAATCGGAACCATTTGTATGCAAACAACGTTACATGCTTAAGTTTTAATAACGTTTGGAGTGATTGACATTAAATCTCTAATATTAGTCTTGGACAAAAAACCTTCCTTTTAACAAGTGTCCACACATTTCACTTCATAAAACATTGGATCATGCATTAAATCATGGCAAGCAAATACAGTTCACACTATTCGACTGACTCGGTGGAACAGTGGTTAGCGTACCAGAATCAAACACATACCTACGGTTCCAAGAGTCGTGGGTTCGATTTCCACCCGGAACAAATATTTATGTGACGAACTCCGGTGATTGTTCCGTGTCTAGGTGTGTTATTAAGTATATTTAAGTAAATTCGTGTATCCATTGTTCTTTCTGGTTTCCGTAACACATGTGCTTTAGCTACTTACCACGGGATCAGATCAATGTATGTGATGTTGTGTAGTATTTATTTATTTATACTAAAATGCCCTTTTATATTCGGCGTTTTTCACGCACTTCACTGATAACATTTTTCACTGTGCCCAAACAGGAAACGAAATGAAAATCTCAACATTCCCACACGTTGTCCCCTTTGAAAGTAAGACAGCTGAGATAATCCCCAAGTTTCTTGCGCGCCAAAGATTTCGCCATTTGCCACGTAGCACTATTGAATTGACATCACGATTAGGAATTTTAGATTCACACAAATTCTGTGGGAAGGATAAGTAGTATTAAGTAGAGCATGTTTTATTTACTTTATAACATTCATACTTGCCCATAGTTTTGTTACCCTAATTATTTTATCGTAGGAATAGATTATTTAGAACCGTATTTGGTATATGTTTTATATGATCTGATTCCCACGAGACAGGCATAGTCTATGGTGGAAGTCACTATACCACGTTAACATTAAGTTTATTTTAAAAAGTTTATACTACGGGTCTAATTGCGGTAAGAAGAGTAGTAAAACATAAGTACTTTTTACACGAGCCTAACCTAAACTAGGACAAACAGTGTTTGTCATTTTACTTATGACTTACTTAGGTATTGTAAATATGGAATTTTATTGATTCAAATATTTGAATCAATAAAACTTCATATTCAAAAACTCAAGTTTATAGAACAAATACCCATTTTAATGGAAAAGGTAAGTAAGACGAAATATATATTTTTTAAGTAAGACGAAATATATATTTCGTCTTACTTACCTTTTCCATTAAAATGGGCATTTGTTCTATAAACTTGGGTTTTGAAATTCAATAAGAAAAGTTTAGTAATATCATAAATAACATATTTTACATAGTCAAAACTTTCACAGAAAAGACTTCATTTTAAAACGCAGTACGGCAGGTTTCCTCCGATTTATTCAGCCGTGAGACTAAATTTGATCGCACGAAATAGAAATAAAATATCTCAATGTACCTACCGTATGTCTCGTTGGAGACAAGACTGGGCGTAGTTTTAGTTTTATTGTGCTCCTTAACAAGATACGGGCTTGCTTTGCTCTTACTTTCATGTTATGTTTATTTCTACATCATGTTCTGGCTTCCGGCGTCACCTGTATCAGAAAGCGGAAATATCTCTTAAAGTAGGAGGGAAATTGAGCAATCTCTCTTTAGCCCGTCCAGGATAAAACAATATAGTGTGAAACTGCTTTTGATATGCGATAGAGAATGGGAGCTTTATAAACAAAGCGTCGGCTATCAACAGATGTCTTCCTGGGGGCTTAGACTAAGTAACAATATGGAAAGGATAACGAAGTTCGAAAAGAAAAAAATGTATGAGATTGACCACGTTATTTATCGCGTCTAATGTCAATTCCATACATTTTATTCTTTTCGAACTTCGTTATCGTTTCGATATTGTTACTTTGTCTACGGGGCCTGTCCCCAAACCTTTTTCAGATTGAACTTATTCGTCCATCTTTTCCATCCAATTCTAATACCAGCATACTAAATGAAGATATATTATTATTTATTACATAACATCACATACCTACATTGATCTGATCCCGTGGTATGTCGCTTAAGCACTTGTGTTACGGATATCAGAATCAACAGTAGACACAAATAAACTTAAATATTATATTTAATAACACACCCATACACGGAACAAACACAGATGTAAGTCACACAATGTATTTGTCCCGGATGGGAATCGAACCCGCGACTCTTGGAACCGTAGGTAGTGAGTCTGGCTCAGTAACCACTGTTTCACCGAGCTAGTCAAACTCATCATCATCTTCGCGATTTCCCGGTTGCATCCTTGCGGAGCCCGGGGTCCGCTTTCCTACTCCTAGCTCTCCACTTCGCACGGTATTCGGCATCCTTTACGGAGAGTTTGTTGGCACGCATGTCATCCACTACGACGTCAAGCCAGGCCTTCTTGGGCCTTCCCCTTCTGCCGGGACCCGGCGGTAGCGACCGACTGTTTCACCGAGCTAGTCAAACTATCAATAAGTAATTGTGTACATTAATAAATAATACTCTATGATTGTATAGCTTAGTACGTTTGCAATACCTGTAAAAGGTCTCTAAGTTTTAAGTGCTATATACTTTTTGTTATAACACCTACATATATTACTACACTTAGAATGCAAATAAATATTTGAATTTGAATTAGTTTTTTACGAATCACAACTAACTAAGCTGTATTGTCTAATTGTCTAGTTACGACATGTGTTTATCACGTATTAATCACATTAATTCAGTTCTACATTGGGTTAAACAGTTACTCGTAATACGCGCAAACCAACATTTCAGGTATTCGCAAAACATTCACAACCGACAAAATCCAGACTAAACAATGATATTTGTACGATTTGTAATGAATTTATATCAATTAACGGAATCCCGCATACAAATCTGTGTACTGCAACCAATTTCAATTAAAATTATGGTTATCAGGTTTTCAACGCCATTGGCAAAACTAATTTATTCTGTAATAGGATATGGTTCGCGTCGCAAAACCCAGTTCATTGAAAATCGACAATAAATACAATTCCCATTTAGTAGCCTAGAATAATTAGTTACGGCACTAACTGTGATTATGTTAATCTAACTGGCAGTAATTTGGTACGGGGCTTTAGCGACTGTTGTAACACAAAGTATGTGGGTAACTAAATCAATGGGCATGTTTTAGGTAATCGTTTAATGAATTTGGACGAAGCAAAACGTTGGTAATAAAGTATTTGTCTATTGACCTTAAAAGGACGTGTTTGATTGTATCTAATACAATTTATGTAACCTATCATAATAAAATACTTTTATTGCATTACATTCCGTGACATTAATTGAGTTATGAGTGGATTGATTAATTTATTGTTCTATATTTTATTTGACAATGTCCAATTCTCTCCAGTCCTATTCTGTTAACTTTTCACGTTAAAATATGTGTCAACTTTCAACAAGTAAAAGAATAATAACCTGGATAGCAGTCGCATAAAAATGCGTAACCTCTGACGAAAACACACGAAAATAAACTTGCCGCCTTACAGAAATAAAGCTTCAATACAATCTAAGGCCCGTTCTCACGAATACGTATATCACAGCTGTAACATTTGCAAGGAGCGAAGCAGCGTACACCCTTTCACGAACCGATTCCTCCCCGCACCTCAGAAACCGCACGAATACTCTCTCTTACATAACAATAATACCTTTTCTACAGGCTACAGCCTCTCTGATAAATAGTCCGCTATATCTGTGCCTGTATAGACCTCCCCTGCAACCACGTGGTTCAATAAGTATGCGCGGAGGTATAACGCCATCTCTCGGGTGGTTGTGAAACTACCTGAGCGGGAATGGCGTGCTGGGGTGGTTCATAACGGAATATTCCAGGTTACGTTGTACTAAGCTAAGGCATCAACAGATGGCGCTACGAGTAACTGTTTCAGTTAAAGTTACCTTATAAAAAACTTGTGTATTTCACGTATCATTTTCTTTGTTTCAGCTCTCAGAGCTCGAGCAACGAGTTCTGGAGGCAGAAGGGAGAGCGGAGGAAGCGGAAGACAAGGTATTTTTATTTATTAAAAAATATATATTAATACTTTTTTCCTGACTGTCTTTTATGATGGCCTGGAGTAGCTTTAGCATCATAACCGGTCTTACCAGGGAAGCGGATGGCTATAACACCAAAAAATATTGTTTTATAAAAAGTACATACCGCATCGGACCAGTAGTACACATCGATGTTTATACAACATGCAATCTATACGAAAAAAACAATATGTACCCCATTAAATGTACCTAGAAAATCATTTTTCACTCAGTAACAGTATGTAAAGTAAATGAAACCTCCGCCCATTTCCAACAAGAAATCCCCAATCACGCTTCCAAATAGCCCCAAGGTTGTTTGCTCCAAGCTGTTTTTTCAGCAAAGAGGATTTCAGCACGAGACGTATCTCCGGATAGTGCAAGTCAGGAGGGTTGGCAAAAACAGGGGATTAATGGACCCGGGTCGAAGGGACCCGCGTCAGATTGTTTTGAAGCTAAAATAGGTAGGCGAGAATTATGTAACACTTCCGGTTGAAGGATGACATGACCTTTTTGAACAAGATTATGCTCTTCAATAATCTATTTACTTACAAATTTTAACATACCAGTATCTTTACGTAGTTACTTACATACATACATACATACATACATACAATCACGCCTTTTTCCCAGAGGGGTAGGCAGAGATCACTTCCAGCGATCCACTTTTCACCTCTGTGGGAAACGTGACGTGACGGGTTGTGGACCACGTCGCCGCCATTCTGCCTTGTGCATTGTTTTAACAAGGTCATTGCGTTCCCACGAGTAGCAAGGATATATGACGGGGGAAGGAAAAGGGGAGGAAGGATACTATCACCTCGGATGATTTGGACTGAGTCGATAGTAGCTCGAGGAGCCGGGGTCGCTTACCCGTATACCGTTCACCAACCACCGGACAGATAGTTGTGACTGGTATCCCCTGACTGTCGTAGTCGTGTCGTGTCTGTGATGTTTACGTAGTTGTCTATGATTAATCATATATACAGCCTTATAAGTACCGAAGACAAGGAGTTAAGCCATCCGCTTCCCCGCAAGTCCGGTGGCGATGACAAGACTACTCCAAGCCATCATCTAAGTAATTTAGAAAATAAATAGGTACTGAAGAATATAAGGTTGTTTGTTTAATTCCAATTACTATTTATTTACCATTACCACTCCTTTGCATCGCGCAGACTAATCGGATGAAAAACAAAAACATTTACGACTAGAAGCTCAATTAAAGTAATAGTATCAGTAAGTATATATATGATTGGGCACTATAATAATAGAAGTGGCGTGCATTAGGAGAGGCCTATGTCCAGCAGTGGACAGGTATGGGCTGATGATGATAATGAAAAAAATAATTTCATCATCATCATCATCTGCCCATATACGTCCCCACTACTGGACATCGGACTGGACTGGGTATCGGGCCTACCCCTAACTAGGGCGTTAACAATCATTAATCGTTCTCTTAGTACATTAGCATATACCTAGACACATTACTTCAAAACGGGACATCACCTTATCCATAACCTTATACTATGGATATATTATATTAAAAAAATGTGTCTACAACTTCATCCATTTGGCTAATATTCAGAAACCCCTTTCCCTTGACTTCAAAACTTAATTTATTTATATTCAGCGAGTGTTAAAAGGGTGAACATCATAAATACACATTAATTGCAGAGCCATTGTTTAAGTTCGGGAGTCACAGAAAGGACATAAATTAATTAATAACCGGGGTTTAATTAATTTATTAAGTAAATGTGGCACGAAATTACACTGCAATGCATTAAAATGGACATTTGTATGGCTGGGCCAATTAAATAGCACTGAAACGAACTGGCTTGAAAGGCGGCAAAGATTTTCATTAAACATTTTTGTTTTTAGTGGTACATCGAGCTCTGAAGTTTATTTTAACATTTCTGTACCATTTCTGTGAAGTATTGTTTTATTGGTACTTACGTTGATGAAATTATTTTTCATAACCTATACGACAGCAAGGGCGTCGCCAGCCGATAGCGCAGGGGAGGGCAAGTTAACTTTACCTACTACAATTCATACTTTTCTCATTCTCTATGAATGAGAAAAACTAGGTATGAATTGTAGGTAAAGTCGACAGCACATGAAGCTTTTCACTTGTACTACGAGCCTTACAAAGCGATTATAATAACAACAGTATCTTAGTACTATATATGTTACGGTCAATGTGAGCAATCGGTAATTATCTATAATCACCGGTTAATATAGATAACTCCCGAAGCACATGGTAAATGTAGTGAATTATTCAAATATACCGGTAATTATATAAAACTCTCGCTCGAATGTGGTAAATGTTGACATTGCTGACAAATATCACAAGTACTCTGCAATTCCAAATGTCACAAATCTCAAACCGGCAAAAATATATTGACGAGAAAGAATTTTAAGAGTTCCACTTAAAAATTCCCTGCCCATTTGGTAATTTTATTTAACTTTATTTTGATAAGATAATATTTTTTTTTAATAACCAAAAATTAAGTTTGGTTTCTAGATACTTGACTGGTTTATTTTATAACTAGCTGTGCCCGTGACTTCGTTCGCGTGGACAACAGGATTTTACATACAAAAGTTTTTTCCCAGTAACTCCCGATCCCTTAGGAATTTTGCAATATCGCGTCGTAAGTAAGCTTTAAGTCTATTAGGGTACCTGCATGCCAAATTTCAATCATATATCTTACGCGGTTTAAATGGTTTTAGAAAAGTTATTTATAAATACATACTTAACTACATCACACCTAGACACGGAACATACACCGATATTCATCACACAAATATTTGTCCAGTCTGGGCCACTAATAAAACCATTGTTTCACCGAGCCAGTCAAGTCAGTTTGACTTTATTATTTACCACATTTACACAAAGGGTGTGGTAATTTTATATAATAACCGGTAAATGTGATCAATTCGATAGTTTTCACCACCTTTACCACGAACACTAGTAATTATGCATAGTTACCGGTAATTATACATAAAAACCACTCTATCCACTTTTACCGCAACATATATATCTGTTACGGTAAATGTGAGCAATCGGTAATTATCTATAATCACCGGTATTTATAGATAAATACCGACGCACATGGTAAATGTAGTGAATTATTCAAATTTACCGGTAATTATACAAAACTCCCTCGCGACTGAGGTAAATGTTGACATTGCTGACAAAAATCACAAGTACTCTGCAATTCCAATTGTCACAAAACTCAAATCTGCAAAAATATATTACGAGAAAGAATTTTAAGAGTTCCACTGATAATTGCCTGCTAATTTTTTAATTTTATTCAACTTTATTTTTATAAGAATATATTATTTTAAAAACCAAACTTTAAGTTTGGTTTCTAGATATGTCTTGTTTATTTAATAACTAGCTGTGCCAGCGACTTCGTTTGCGTGGACTACAGTTTTCTTACGGGATCGGGAGTTACTGGGAAAAAACAAAAGTTTTTACCCAGTAACTCCCGATCCCGTAAGAATTTTGCAATATCGCGTTGCAAGTAAGCTTTACGTCTAATAAGATACCTGCATGCCAAATTTCAATCATCTATCTTACGCGATTTAGATGTTTTCATACAAAAGTTTTTTCCCGCTAATTCCCGTTTCCGTGGAAATTTTGCAATATCCTGTTGCGATTAAGCTTTAAGTTTAATACGGTACCTGCATGCCAAATTTCAAGCAACTAACTTAAGCAGTTTTAATATTTTCTTGCTAATTCCTGTTTCCCGTTAGAATTTCGGAAAATCCTTTCTTTTGGCACCTTTACGGTACCTAACCTACGTCCCTTCAAAATCTTACGTTCCAACGTTCAAAGTTGACGGAGTTTCATACAAACTTACCCCCATATTTTATTTGTTAATTTAATGAGAATATATTTTATGTTTTGCTTAACCGAACAGAAGGTTTGGTCTCTTAATATTCGAGGAATATTTTTGTTTGTCCGATGTTTGTAAACAAATTTTATTATAATTAGGATTAGAATTGTTTATATCCTAATAAACATTTGATTCAGATCAGCTCAGCTTGTACCTACTTTTGGCGGCAGAGACTGATAAACATTCGTACATATTTATGAATACATACTTAAACACATAATCACATCCAGACACAAAACAAACACCGATGTACATCACAAATATTTATTTGCCCTGAGTGGGAATCGAACCCAGGACTCTTGGAACCGCCAGCCAGGGTCACTAACAAAACCATTGTGTCACCGAGCCAGTCAAGTCAGTTTGATTTTATTATTTACCACATTGACAAAAAGGGTATGGTAATTTTTTATAATTACCGGTAAATGTGATTAATTCGATACTTTTTACCACCTTTACCACGAGCACTGATAATTATGCATAGTTACCGGTAATTATACATAATAACCGCTCTATCCACATTAACCGTAACATATCTATACTAATATTATAAAGAGGAAAGATTTGTTTGTTTGTTTGTAATGAATAGGCTCCGAAACTACTGGACCGATTTCAAAAATTCTTTCACCTTTGGAAAGCTACATTATCCCCGAGTAACATGGGCTATATTATATTTTTTTAAAAATAGGGATTCTTACTAAAATTTTAGATAGAAAGAAATAGATTTCTCTTACGGGGTTGAATATTTTTTATAGAAATAGAGATATACCCGAAGCGAAGCGAGGGCGGGTCACTATACATATTATAAAGAGGAAAGATTTGTTTGTTCGTTTGTTTGTAAAGAATAGGCTCCGAAACTACTGGACCGATTTCAAAAATTTATATGCCGCCGCTTGAAAGGGCTCTTTATTTGTACCTTAGTATTAATACTTAAAAATATAAGTTACTTTATATTCAAGACAGCTTCAATACCTTTTTACAACTTTTTGAATTATTCAATTCGGACATTTAATTCGGAAGATATCACGAGTTTAAAAATGCAAGTATTAGAAAAAAGTCGCGTGCTTGCCGCCACCGCGCTCAGCTAGCCAGCATGCGATGTAGGCTCCATGTAAGCGTCACTGGGGTACGGGGGAGTCAATGTAATATGTAATATAATAATATTATAAAGAGGAAAGGTTTGATTTTTTGTTTGTTTGTTTGTTTCGAATAGGCTCCGAAACTACTGCACCGATTTGAAAAAATCTTTCACTGTTGCAAAGCTACGCTATCCCTGAGTGTCAAAGGCTTTTTTTTAGATAAAAAAAATAGATTTCTCTTACGGGGTTAAAATATATTACATAGAGATATCCCCGAAGTGAAGCGAGGGCGGGTCGCTATCCTATATACATAATAATTTCTGTGACAGTACAGAGTCCAATGTGTAAAGTTACACGAGCACATTTCGACGTACGGCAATGATTGAACTACATGCATATCAACTCAAAGACTTAGGACTTTGGTTGCGTTATATTTGACAACATTAGAATCTCTAGGGGGGGGCAGCTGCCCCTACCTGCCCCCCCTTGGCGACGCCCTTGTACGACAGCAAAAAAAGGTTCCACGATGATAAAGGTAGTTTGCAAAGTTTTACTTTGTTATTTCATTTTTTTTCCTGACTGACATACGCTGATGGCTTGGAGTAGCCTCGTCATCATCGCCAGACTTGCGGGGGAGCGGATGGCTTTTACCCCAAATTTTTTAATACCATTTCCATATCCGTCTCAAAGCAGACATCGTCTTTCACAAAATCGCAGTTATTATTTAAGACTGGCTCGGTGGAACAGTGGTTAGTGACCCAGGTTTACTACCTACGGTTCCAAGAGTCGTGGGTTCGATTCCCAATCTGGACAAATATTTGTGTGACGAACATCGGTGTTTGTTCCGTTTCTGGGTGTATTATTAAATATATTTAAGTATATTTGTGTATCCACTGTTGATTCTGATACCCGTAACACAAGTGCTTAAGCTACTTACCTCGGGATCAGATCAATGTATGTGAAGTTGTGCAATATTTATATATATTTATTTATTAATATTTTTTTCTCACAATCAAATCTTAAGACACCGTTATCTTCAAACCGACTGCGCTGAATTAAAACGGGGTGATGTTTTGTTCGATCGTAACGTTTATACAGGGCATCATAAAGCTCACCCTCATTTGGGGCATTTGTTAGAATACACGCTGACAACTGAGAAATGAGGGGATACAGGGTAAAGTTATGGGGTGAGAACGAACTAATGGCAGCAAAAATATTAAATATTAGTCTTTACACGCGATATTAGGAGTAGCAAATCGCTCGCGAACATGATTGGTTTAACCCAGTCGAAACGCCGGGTAGTAAGTTACTATTTGTTACTCCTAATATCGCGTGTAGACCTATAAAGACTAATATTTAGTGTAATGGGACGCGAAAGTCTAAAATCTTACAGCAAAAATATCATTCACAACTTTAGTATGAGGAAGTAAGTATACTTATATAATTAGTTTTATGATGAACAGGAAAATTTTGCTTTGCAGTATGTAATACTTATATTTTCAGAACTTTTAAAAAATTTTATGTAATTTATGTAAATAATGCGTGCGTTTCAGCTATAAATGATGTGTTTTAAAAAGACTACCAATGGTGGTAGAGCAATGATGGCATTGCTTTACTTTAAAGTGTCACATATTAACGTGATCTTTATCCGTTAAAGTTACTACTTACTATGTTGCATACTCGAAATTGAAAGATCAGCATTGCTATCATTGGCTTAAAAAAACTCCAAGCCATCAAAGTAGTCAGTTAGAACTAAATCCGAATCGTTCAAGTTATTTAATTTCGCTTAAGCTTAAGTAACATGTTTGCTGTCGCTACCGGTCGCAGAGCAGTGCACACAAGTGCACCGATGGCGGGATGGCTCTATTGATTTTCTCAATTGCACGATTATGACTCAGTCGCGGCATTTTCCTTTTTATTTTGCGTAAATACGTTCAATTCGCTTCCTGGGTATGGTATTAAGAGATGTTGAAATGTTACTCTGACACGGTTTTGAATCAAAACAAAAGAGCATTAACAATCTTAACTTTTGATCGTGAATTGTTTTAGAACACGTGTGACATAACATTTTTAGAAATAATTCTATGCATTGTTAAAAATTATTGAATTAAATGGCTAAAAAGATGAAAGTTTTGTAGAGTATGTTTGTTAGAGATCCGAACATAATATGTTAATGAAGTTGCCAATGATAATCCAAATCAAAATGGTAACTGATTGAAACGACCTCCGTATAAAAATCCTTATCCCACATCTACTACACGAATGACATAATAACCCCTCGGATTATGAGTATTATGACCCTCCAGGTACGAACCGTGATGTGTAGCCGTGCTTAATTGGACCCTAACCCTATTGGAATAGGTTTCATTGACTATTTTGTTGGTTTTATACATTTTTTCCCGGCACATGTCTGGTCTAACAATGAACGCGGCGCCCTTGCCAGCCACCCTTCCGCGCATGCGCTCAGACCGCGCCAACTTCACGTCGCCCAGCCTATGCTTACCAACTTCATAAGCTACCTGTATATACATAACAATTTCTCCTCAAATAAACTGTAAAATATAAAACAAGAAGTAATCCAAATCCGTCTTTTAACCGTTAATAATACAAATCTAGTGTTAACACATAGATATACGCGTTGCAAGTGCTAGTTTAACTCCGTCGCCGTCAGCTGAACTGATACTTTTGATCAATAGCAGCTATTTATTAATTTATTTGTGTTCTAGATAAGAAAGCATCGCTTTAAGGAACGTTTTGTGATATATCCGTTTTCTGGATTAGTGACAACGAATGATTCGTGAGCTTTAAGTGTTAGACTTTAGTGTTTGTTTTCGTAAGTCGATATCGTCAATTTAGCTGTTGGTGTGATCTTTGGTTAGTGATAGTAATACTATGTCGAAACCTAACACGTTGAAGGCGCATAGACTGAGTGCAGAGTTTGCGGAGAAGAGGGGACAGGCGTTGAAGAAAGCTGATCCAACGAAATCATAGCAACCAACCGTGAGTCTTTTTTATACAAAATTAAGGTTATCTTTAACCAGCCAGTGCAAAGGTACTTTCAACGTAGATACCTATTTTGTTTTTACCAAGGAGTCTACTATGAGACAGTATAGAACAATACCTACTAATTTGCCTGCAACATGGTCCCAAGCTTCGAAAACTAAGTCTTATTTTTCAATGCAAACATATTAAATATCTCCTGTATCCGTGTTTACTATTATACAATTCTTTACCATATAATTTAGACCTAGTACTAAATATCAAGCGAGTGTTCTGAATACATACTTACTTTATCAACAAAATTGCCTAGTACACATTTAGAGTGACCTGTAGTAGGAAAGTACGATTTGCATAGAGCAAGATTCTTTGTCTTCTCCAAGTAAGATTACCTTTGAATAAACTAGATCGACTCTACGTACTTCAAATGCATCAAAGTGTATGCAAAACAATATTTTGTTTAGAAAAATATAATAATAATTCATAATTCCCATTCAAATTCTCGAGAAATTGAATAAGTGAAAGCATTTTTTGTTGGCATAACAGAAAAGTTCATAAGAAAAATGTGGAATAATCTAACTAAGTCGTGACATTGCGTGTTAACTTTTTACGTTCATTGCAGATAGGTAACAATTTTAGTGCTTACATTACTAACAAAACAAGGAATATAACACAACAACTCCATAAATTCTAGAAGCAATGTTGGTTTCACACGCTATTACTCTTGCCACTTAATTTATGCCCTATTCATAACACGAGATCAGATTAAATTCATTTGAAAGTATTCATGACAAAATGTGAAATTAAAATTGAAACAATTTCTTGGAGTTCCAAGAATTCAAAATACGCTTCATGCAATCATTTATTTCAGTTTAGTTATATTTTATAAGAAATCTATTTGGTTGGACATATATTATTGTATTTATTTACGTACAAAAGAGAACGTCATAGGACGTACAATAAATCTTAGTAAAAGGAGCGTGAATTCATAAATAATGAGATCAACCTTGATACAGAGGCAAACAAGAAACAATAAAAAAATGTATTGATTAGTTTTCACAAATTAAATATTTAAAGCATTAATGGAAGTAAGAAAAGCTCTCATAGTATTTTGACAGTTCTGCCGAGAGAGGCGCCACCAAACAAACATTTCCTGTAACCTTGAGCTTCCATAGACGCAAGCTTTTTCAATAAGAAAAAAAGCTCTTCAACCGTTTCCATAACATTTAAAAGGTTCCATAAACTCGAGGAGACCATAAAATGCCTTTTGTTGTGAGATAAAATTTTACTTTTACGTCTGAAATTCAATAAAAAGCGATACGAATGACACTTAATACGAGTACAACATTCCAACATGGCGGCCCCAGCTGTTTTCCGCCGTACGCATGCGCTGTGGGTTTCCCGCCATCTTTGAAGTCCTTCAGAAAGAGCGTGCCCTACAAAATAATACAGGTCACGACACCATGTCGTCAAAACGATTAACACACCTTAATGATCGGATATAAATTGAACAGAAAACGATTCCAGTCTAAATAATAAATAAGCCTTAGCTTTTATTTAATAGTCAATACTATAACCTGTGCTTTATAGCTAATCAATTGGTCAAAGGTTATGAGTAAAGAACGGATTATATGCAACATAAAAAGCTTGTTATATGCATGCAAATAATCATGAAAAATGCTTAAAATATGCACGAAAATGTTCAAAATATGCAAAATTAAGTTCTCAAAAAAAGAGAAAATTGGTAAGTAAGTTTTCTTTCTATTAATTTTTTTTTAATTTCATACCTTATAATTAATAAATAATTTTTGAAAGGAGAAAACAAGTGTAATATTATGAATTAGTTCTAATTTTTAATCAACGCTGCTGACTGTGCTCCGAAATGTAGTAAATGTAATTTCAAAACGCAGGGTGACTGAAAAATATTATAAATTTACCTAATGCATCATAACTAGTTTATAGGTAAAATATGCTATTACCGCTGAGAATGGCTAAAATATGCATTTGCATATGCGTATATGCAAATGCATATAATCCGGTCTCTAGTTATGAGGTAAGGTAATTCTTACGTCGCGTCGTGTAATAGGTAATACGTTATAAAATTAAAATTGTATGTACAAACAATATTTTCAGTACATTTACATATGTACCAACATGAACGATCTTTATTTTTACACACATGGGTAGAGCCCATTGTTAGTGTTCTTAAACTCGTATTTGCAAGGAAGAACCACACAAATTTAAAAATAAAACAGTCCATTTCTATGTTGCTATTTTACGTTACAGCGATAATATCTACAACAAAATTGATGACAACTTTACCTTTTGTGCCATGGAAATTCCCTTAATCGGCTAAAACAAATTGATCCCCCATTCTTTAAAAAAGCGTGCCCCACGTGTACCTTGCTACAATGGCAATATTTTCTTCCATTTGTTACCAATTTAACGAGACCTCCATTATTCACGCGTGAGTTTTCTAAGCGAGGTCTTTTGTTTTAGGTCGGTGTTCATTTCATTTGTTTTGTAACATTAATTGTGTATTTATACTCCTATTAGCCTAACACGAAACACGGAAATCTTATCACGCTGATTGGCAAACATGAAATATTTACTTCATGAATAAAGCTCATTATGCAAAGGTAAACTAAAGATTAAGATTTTTATGATTCGTTATAGCTTTATTTCATTCGCCGTATAATATAAGATTTTAACTTTATTGTTCCTAGTTATTTTGTTAGCTAAAGGGTGTAAAGTTTGACATAAATACCAAAAGGGTGTTGAGTTGTATAAAATAACTTTAAAGTTAAAGAAAGCTTTCAACTGTAATACTCGTATCAAGTTAGATCTTATTCCGCATAGTAATTACGCATTTGTTTTTCAAAAATGTTTAATCTACTTCATCGAACGATTTTTTAAAGACAAAACAGGTTCAATATTTATTTTGTCGTTTTTCAACCAACATAACCCTTCTCAGAAGTTCCATTTTCAAATCTAATAAAGCTCAGACGTTTCTCAATCATTCTGAATTGCTGACCACACAATGGGTGCGTTTAGCCGATAGACAGACTGGTCAGAATCTGAGAGTGCTGAACAGCATTTGACAATTCTGACTACAGTATCGGCCAGAACCATGCTGAGTGGAAATGAGAGAAGTGAAGTTAGCTGTTATTCCGCCATATGACGAATCTATCAATCAATCTGAATATCGCCACTTAGCATTCCTCAGCCGCGTCAGCCTATGCTACTCAGCAATCGCCATTTTTCTTTCTGTGCTGACAAGATTGTGTATCGGCTTAGCCGATAGACAGACTGGTCAGAATCTGAGAGTGCTGAACAGCATTTGACAATTCTGACTACAGTATCGGCCAGAACCATGCTGAGTGGAAATGAGAGAAGTGAAGTTAGCTGTTATTCCGCCATATGACGAATCTATCAATCAATCTGAATATCGCCACTTAGCATTCCTCAGCCGCGTCAGCCTATGCTACTCAGCAATCGCCATTTTTCTTTCTGTGCTGACAAGATTGTGTATCGGCTAAACGCACCCAATACCAGTAAAGATGTGAAGCACACTACTTGCGTAGCTACGAATCGATGTAGCGCTGCGTAGAGTGACTCATGGTGCAATAACCCCGCCAGACGAACCGGACCGATCCGTCGTCGGATCCGACAGATCGGTCGCCCCGTCGCCGGATTAGTCGGACGACCGGGACGACTGTCAGCTGATATCACTGGCTGGAAACGAGAAAACCGTGTGATATGAGCCGGGAACTTGGAAAGAAAAGATAAACTGAAGCAGACGGAAGACCTAGTGTTTACGGCTTAGTATAAATGCTGTGTGCATTTTATAAGAAGAATTCTACTGTAGGATTTTAACCCAAATTTATTTGAATTTTTAAATGACTTGAATTGACTTTAAGAATTTTGGGATCTGAATTGTCAGATTATATTAATCGTTAGATACCGTATGGGAGAAGGAAACGGAATACTTATTTTATAAAGTACGTTTATTTTAAAGTTCGAAAATGTTTACCGTTTTTTCATTCCTTTTTATTGTTTACTATTTCTAAAGTGTAATAATGGACGCTTCTTGAATTCTCTCTCTACTTATATTGGTGAACGTGCGGTGACATGAATGCTTCGTGAAGCTTAACTTGCGCTTACTAACTTCACATACTCTGTGGGATTCTATTCAAAAGTTTGGCGGAACATACGGATATTCTATATTATAGTACCTAGATGTCTTATTGAATTTTGTTCTAGCGTTCTAAAGTGGTGTATTCTAGGATTTTTAATTACGAGCTGTTTCTCATAATTTCACTCGTAAAATTTAATGTTTAAATTTATTTTTTTAGTTAACAACAAAATTAATTTTATTATATTATGTATGTACTTTGGTTGTTTTTATGTCCTCATGATTTGAATTTCAGTGAGCATTTGCAGTAACTTACCGTAAACGTAGCTTGAAGTGGTTATCAAATTCAAAATTAAATCAAAACTTTTCTTCCTCATTAATCGACACATTAAGGCAAAGCTTCGTACAGTATTGGCATCCCACCAATAGACCAAATATATAGCAGTTAGTAGAAAAATCAATTTTCAGTTCACGAGCAAATAATAAAAAATGTATTACAACGGCAGATGCGTCCGATGGTGGAAGATGTATGTAAATGCGCAATGCGTCACACTGTGCGCGTACTCATGAATTATGGAGTCACCCAGGGATGACTAAAGATGTTCCTTCAGTAATATTATGGTGTCCGACCGAGTTCGGCCCTGGCCGCTGATGTCAATAGAAGAAAGAAACAGCGCAGGACAGCAGGAAATAATTATATCGCTGTCAGCTTGTGCACTGCACTATTATTGAAGAGCACAAGTGTGCGCGCAATCATTCTATGTGAACTCACTCTCATAGTTCGTTTAGATGGCACACCCGATATGATATCGTGCGCAGGACTACCAGTTAACGTGGCTGAATTCTAATAGCAAACCTAGCTATTCGAAAAGTTACTTATATTCTCTCTCAGGCTGGAAACTATATGTGTACCAAAATATCTTTTTACGCTTTGGTAGTTTCGGAAAACCCTACAGACACAGTTTTTCGTATAAAATTGGTTCTGTTTATTGTTACCTACTAAAAACTAAACCGTTATACCAAAAAAGCTCACGATTTGGCGGCCCGTTGGTAAAGCTAAAACAATCTTGTGTATAAAATACAAAATCGCCATACAGCATGCAGAAATAACTTCGCAAGCATTTCCCCGACCTTTCAATATTTTCAGCACACAGCCCTGGCGATGGCAGTTCCTAAAAGTCCCGGGACGCCATTACAAGTGGCTTTGTACCGAGGTAGTTCGATAGGTTTATCTATACTATAATAAAAACGTAGAGGTAAAAATTCTTGTACTTTTCTTAGAAACGAAAAAAAACGAGCCAGGGATATGTTTTGAGAGTAGTAGAACACAACCCCATACTTAAAAAAAAAATTGTATCTCTGTCTGTTTGTTTGTTTGTTTCGACTGACCTCCTAAACGGCTGAACCAATTTAAATGAAAAATTACACGAAGGTAATTTAAATTCCGGAAAAATGCATAGGATACTTGAAATCACTGACAGTTAACTGGTTCCCGTGGGATATTCAAAAAACCTAAATAAATGACTGATCTCTGAAACTATTAAACCAATTTAAAAGAAATTTTGCATAGTGGTACCATACATCCCCGGTCAAGATCTCAAATACTTTTAGTCACAAAAATTCCTGTAGGATAGTTAAAAATCTAACTTTATTAGATCATGTACAAAAGTAGTAAAATTATATCGACTAAAATGAACCTTCTGACTAGGATTATACGGACTACTTTATTGAGCAAAACGTCATAGTAGGGGAGGTAAATAGCTAGATTTCCAGTAATTCGAACGACAAGGAATCGGTAGAAAGATTACGCTAAATAAGAAAAAAGTTTATTACACTTTCTTTATAAGTGGGGGGACAGCGATTAATACAGGAGGGCTACCTGGTAACAAGCTGTTGAAAGAAGAAAGTTATTTGACCGTGTCAGTCATTCAAAGTGCATGTTAAATAATCCCTAAAAAGTGTCATTGTACCGATTTGAACCACAAAGTTATAATTAATCTTTGTGTCTGTTCAAAATCTTGAGATACTTCAGCGCGTTAAATTTTTATGCAGGAGGTTCAAGTTGATATCGAAGTCCTGCTGTATAATAAACTGTATTTTTTTTCTTAACCTGTATCACCTCACTGCTGGGCAAAGTATCCTTCAAACTCATCTACTGCTCTCTGTCCAATGCTAGGACTTGCCAGTTCTTTGAAAACATGGACCAGATCGTCATACCACCTTTTCTTAGGTCTTCTTCGACGAAAATCGTCTTCAGGCACGCGATTTGTAAAAATTCTGGTCCATCTATTGTTCTTTATCCTCGCATATTTCACATCACATTCCCCGACCATTGCTACATCAGTTTTGACCAACAACAATACCAGTACGGGAGTGGATGGTGGTATATTTTATTTTTTCTTTTAACATTATACCTATGATACTCCGCTTCATAGCTTTTTGAAAAACCTTGAGTTTGGACTTCTGATTTTCGGCGGGGAACCAAGATTGTGCCCCATGTGTTGGGATAGGTTCAGTGATATAAGAAGATCACCCTTTATATACCCTTTCATGGACCAGAAGCTTTTCCAGGCGTTGTCTGCTCTACGGATTATTTCTTTGTCCTGCCTGTTTTCGAAGGAGACTGCCTAGCCCAAGTATGCTCCTCTACATATTGCTTCACCTGCCTGTTGACTGCAATCCACCAAATCAGCGGTGCTGTAGGTCATGACCTTGGTTTTGGATCTATTCATCGTCAGTCTAACGTCAACGCTTTCTGCGCTCAGTAGTTTTGAATGTCAGGCCTTCAGTGTGCGGTTTGATATCGGCTGTGCTTTGTTGGTAAATGATTTGGAGAAGTTTTCCTAATGTGGTTTCGATGTTTTGCTGAAAAAGAGAAAGCTAAATGGGTTGATGTGGGTGATACCGTCGAAGACCTTTGAATAATCCACAAAGGCCAGGTTCAAAGGTTTATTGAATTCGCTACATTTCTCTATTACCTGGTTTTCAGTATGGAGGTGGTCAGTTGTCCAATATTTGCTTGCTGGCTTACATTGGTGGGTTTCCAATTGATATGATGATTGACTGTTCGATATTATCTGAATTTACATAGAGGGATATCGCTATTCTAAGCAATAAAAGGGAAATTTATAAACATTCACGTAAAAATTTTGAACATTATAAAATTAAAGAAAGTTATCGTATATAAAGATCGTTACAAATAAAATCACATAGATCATTAGAAAACTGGTCAAGTGCCCCTTGGATCTTTGTTGTGTCAAAGGTTTTAGTAATTGTTGTTATAGGCGCGATTCTACGGTCATCGCCCCATGGAAACCATCAGAGATTATTAGTTCTTCATAATCCTGCCCAATTCGTTTAACAGTGTCTTTGTAATTAGCATTAGCAGCTATCCTATTTAAGATCACGCACCCCTTCCCTCCCGTATGAAGTGTACATACACGGCAGAGGTACATGAAAGGATGCAAATATTCTCTCATTTAAAAATCTTACAAGACAGTCTGAGTCTGATCAATACTCCAAAAACTCCCGTTGGGCTCCCCAACTATCACGTTTTTAGCTGGCAAGTCATGCTGCTCAAATGCTGTCAGATTTGATATGACGTGATGAGTGTTTAGTTCTTGGTTAGTTAAAGAGATGTCACTATGATTTATCATTTCGCAATATTGTTTCAAATACAAAAAGTAATTCATAAGTTATATTTTATTACGCAATACAATCTTCGAGAAATATACAAAAACAATGCGCAAAAGTGGCACAAAACAAAGTAGCAAAGCAAATACTGATAAATTCATCACATGGCGACACACATCCTTTATAGATATTTTGAGGCAGTGGATCGGTAGTTTGTATTTTTACTTTTTGAAGTTGTCCTGATCTCAAACATCAATTTTGTGTACTAACTATATGGGTACAGTATGCTGTTTGCAACCATTAAACCCTGTTCCTGTCAAATAAATTAAAGTTTTTATTGTGGTTTTAGTACTAAAATGCGAAAAATTATTTTGTGAGTCCTAGCTACCACTCAAAACATATTGTGCGAGTGAATTATCTTTTAGTTGGCCGATTTGTGATGAAAAACGTGATTTATGTTGTATATCACCTATTAATCTGTAAACAATTTCAGGTTCTTTAATGGATATTAATCAAATCAATGACTAAGTTTAATTATATTTTAATTTGTAATAGTTTTTATAATTTATGTATCTTTATTTATTTTTCCTGTAATTTCTTAAAAAAAATTCTTCCTGAAATTAAAAATGCAGGCAAAAGTTACTATTCTACGCAGACGAAGTTGCGGGCACAGCTAGTGGTAAATAATGTTAGTAAACACGATTGCCGTCCTCGGGCGGCCAATACCTCCACGTAATGGAAGGTGCCTACTGAGAACGAAAGTATTTTTGCGGAGACCTCTCTTAGATGCTCATTTTTGTACGTGCTCCAGTTGTGAGTGTATGCCAGTTATGCTTCCTTTTGGCTGATAAAATTTAAGGAAATTAGTCGTATTGTAGTTATTTCATGGTTTGTCATTGTTGAAAGCGGTTTTGGGAAAATCAAAAAGCCGGAGATCAATAAAATGCGAAATGTAGTTTCATTTTTAGCAACGATTCCATCTCATTTTCTAACTATACATTATTTTTGAATTTGTTAATATATTTTACGTGGAATTTATATTGCATTGAATGTCGTAAGAAAATTCGTTAGCGAGCTAATTCTAATAATTTTATAAAAGTCTTAAGTTTTACGACACATTTAGAGTAGGTAGAGTATGCTATGCGGCGTTCGGGGACAAACATCACAAATACTGCAGTAACTTCAAACCGAAATCAATGGCAATGAAATACACTGCCGTGCGGCAATTCTACGTTTCCCTCATTCCTGATTGAAATTGCGATACGTGTATCGGGTCAGCGATCTTGGCTCATATCGAGCTTGCTTAGTTTTTGCTTGCTCTACTAAAATTAGATCTTTCGAAAATCTGATGAGGTATACTTTCCTTAAAGTTATATTATATATTGTTAAATAGCTAATGTGATAATGTTGTTTAACGATCAGTAGATTGACAAGTATATACATACTTTACAATTTACAGAGAAACAGCAAGAAGTAATGGCAATTTATACTCTCACTTAAATTATAAACATCTGTAACAGAGTGATTAGTTGAAGAAGTTATATCGTATAGAGTACTTGTTACGTATGAAATAGTCGTCAATAAAGATGATAAAGCAAACCCATGATATTGTCCCAAAATGCCTCATCTCATATAAGATATTTCCATTCCAGCCCAACGTTGTTTGCATACAAAGTTCATTACGCCAGTTTGGTTTGTATACCAAGTTGGATTTAACTAAATTCGGCACACTCTAGAGATATTATCTTAATATACAAACATACATAAATATTCTACAAGTTAGTTGAAAGAAATACCATAGATCTGATCGGATAAACAACCTAAGATTGTAAAGTGATAAAGTATTAAAATTTTAAATAAGGTTAAGGGGAATGTAGAAAAAGAAAAACTATATCATTGTGCAAAAGTAACATACTCTTGTAGTAGAAAAACTACATAGATGTGATCGGAATCATGTCACATTCTTACTTCAACTAAACAGCTAACTATAATTCGTTACCAAACTAATATAAGAAGACTACCGAAAAATCTTATTACACAACTCCGAGACAAACATTCTCACAGGAAATCACGTACTAAAAAGTCGCAGGAAGCTGTTCTCGACACTTCCTTTGTTGCAACTAATCTAAATTCAGAGGTTGTCCGTATGTCTGTCACACTGTACCTATTAATGAGTATGTTACCAACTCAATTAGTGCAGTTGTAATTGCTATTGTTCTAAATAATTCGGTGTATGGTGTGCTTCGTCATCACGAAATGTTGGAAATTTGATACAGCATTATGAATCATAGTAGGTATAGAAATAGCGACAAAATGAACTAAGCCATTCGTTCTACCTAATATTATTGAACGTATGTATATGCAATGCAAGAACTTTGGAAAGAAAACTACATACTAATCAATGCGATATTGTACAACCATTCTACATAGATGAAATAAAACTAATTTTACGGATTAAACTCGTGTGTATTGTTATTCTAAACATATTATTTAGAGACCTGACGTTTCGAGCTATTTACAGCGCTCGTGGTCACGGGCAAGACTAAAGATGACAGTTGTTTTTTTAAGAAAGTTTAATCACTACAATACACGCGAGTTTAATCCGTAAAATTAAATTTCAAATGTGTAGAGCAAATAATAAACAATTCTATTCTACATAGATGTTTAAGACCCGATGGTATTCTCTGTTCGACTGTAAGATATCTAAAAGAGAAGAAAAGTAAGAATCCTAAATGATCCAAGTTCGCCTTTTCCTCTCGTAATGTGTATAAATTTAGCCGTTATATTTTGGCTGGGGTATCCATGGACAGTTGAGCGGGTAAGTTTTTTGCATTTTGTTTGTTTCGGCAAGTTTCCTGCATACCTACATGTGCAATACGGCACTCCCAAGAGAAGGGGAATAAACCACTTTTGTGTTTTTGGACTGTAGCCAGACCACGGCATGTAGCTGGTCTGTTGCTGTTTAATAACTGATGACACTTAAAAGGATTTGAGACTTGATCGGGAACGATCTTGCGAAGCTTACGCTTAGAATTTGATATCGCTTCCGATTTATTGAGTGACATCGCAATTGATGGTGTTAATGAATGCAGGCAGTTGATTAATGGTTGTTAGCATGCAATTTGCGGTATTGTTTGATGTTGTATTGAAATATAAGTAGTATGAAGCAAAATTTAAGATTTTTTACTGTATTTTTTTTAAAACATGCAACTGCATTGTTTTTGCATTTTGCAAGTTCTTTACTTTATTATTCCTTATCAAAGTCTTTAAAAAATCATAGAAGCTTACTTGTGGCCCTTAACTTTGTACCGACCGTCTGTGTAAACTTCTTCCATACTTCATTTTTCAGCAAGACATAATGCATTACCTTATTTCCTTGGCTGTAAATCGGTGACCATATTTCCAGTATGAAATACGCCAAGTGGAACGACCCGTTCCGAAGAGATATTTCCAACTCAAGTTTTCCGGTGCAGCCCTTCTAAATCTTGGTAGTAAAGTCCAGCTAAACATGGCGAACGCTATCTGGCGCGTAAAACATAGTTCTGGTTGGACTCGGTCCAGGATTCGTGGCGCCGAGGATTCCTCTTTTTGCCGGCCTGAGGTCAGGTACAGATTAGCGGTGTGATGCATCAATTATTGAGGGGAGAGGGTAGCATTGGATAACGGCATGTGTCGACTTTTGTCTGTAGTTCGACGTAGGTACGATTCGAAAAAGGAATGTAGTCTTTTGTTTTCTGTGGTTTGAAATTGTATGTGGTTAGATGTTTGTCAATTCGAAATTATTTGAAATTGCGTTTGAAAATATTCCTAATCTTATCCGTAAATCATAAGCACCGTTATTGATTCATTTATCCATCAAATTTTCTAAAATCAGCCTAATATAACGTACTGAGCTTTCTTTCTATTATGTTTATTTTTTACTGTAGGAGTTAGGTAGTACTTATTTATCTTATACAGCTGCAATAATCATTCATTTTGAGAGTTGACATTAACAGCAAACGTGTTTGTGCATGGGTATACCGATTCATCCTTTTATGAAATAAAATATTACAAACAACTTCTGATGGTTTTTAAACTTTACAGCCTTTTAGTTTTTTTGCTTAGTTCAAAACATTTTGAAGGATGATGGCTTAGAAACTTTTTGAATTACGGTGCCACAGAAACATCAAAACTTTAAAGCAGCGTCATTTGCCTAGCCACGGTTAGCAGTTTTGAGTTCCCTAATTATACCCTAGGAGTTTGAAGTTACAATCTCAATTTATTTACGGCTGTCGTGACGAGTACGTACCACGATAGTACAACCAGAAATTTTGGCGGTAGTACACTTTTCAAACAGATTTCTTTAAACGCCATTAGCCCCGCCCACTGGCCAATAGAAGAGCACTTAAAGAAAATCTGTCATAATCCAAGCAAAATCGTTCCAATAGTAGGAGGGCTAGCAAGAATTTTTTGGTAGGTATTTGAGGCAAGCTGAAAACTTATCCTGTACCACTCCTATTATATCCCAGTACGAAACTGCAGACCTGGCTGGTGAGTAGCGGGGCTAAAGCAAACCCCAAAAACATTTTTCATATTTTTATTTATAACAAAAAAATAAGACTCACTAAGACAAATTATTTCGATGGAACTTCTACCTGTCAGGTGAACTGACAAATTATATTTTTTTGGACTATAAAATATATTTTTAAATAAAAAAAATTGGGGGTTTGGTTTAGCCCCGGTACTCAGCCAGGTCTGCGGGTTTGTGTTGGGATATAATAGGAGAGGTACAGGACAAGTTTTCAGCATGCCTCAAATATCTACCAAAAAATAATCGCCAGCTCCTTGACCACAATTGGGCGGGGCTTGCTCTGACAGACGCGAAATTGCCAAGCGATTTTCACCTTATAGGTGGTCGACCGCCAGCGTTGCCGATAGTACCTCTGTCTTTTGCGCCAAAGGTCGTGGGTTCTATTCAAACTCGGGATAAATATTTGTATGATGATACATACATATACAGGTTTAGTTCCTCTTTTCTGCCCCGTGCCATTAAGGCATGGAACGCCCTTCCAGCACATGTTTTCCCTCCCTCCTATGATCCCGGGCTTTTCAGGCGGGGCGTGAAACGGCCTTTAAGCAGGCCTTCAGGGTGAGTGCGACAGGCTCAATATGATGTATTGTGCCTATTGACCTCATATTTGGATCTCACTACCGCTTACTATCAGGTGGAGTGAGGTCATCTTGTTTGCCTATTATAAAAAAACATACATAAAATCACGCCTTTTTCCTAGAGAGGTAGGCAGAGATCACTTCCTGCTACACCACTTTCGCTTCTTTCACATCCATTAATCTCTTGATGCATGCCCGTGCATGGTACTTTACCTGTATAATGATGACTTACTTCGGAATCAGATATTATGTAAGTCATATGTATTTATTTATTTATTTGAAGTTCTGTTGTGTAGACTGTGCCTTACTGCATTGGTGATTTACAGTCAGACGTTATATTGAGCTTGGTGTTAACCGCCCATCGCACTCTTGTGAACACGATGTACTTGCCTACACTTGGCGCCATTGAATTGTCAATTCCAGTAACTTTATAAGCAACCTTATCTCATCAGGATAAAGATCAAAATTGTTAGTAGTATGCTTAATGCCGTAATAGAACAGATTTGTCTTGCTACACCTCAAAGGGGCATTAGAATTGCAAGACTATTATTATGCGATTGTCTTGTTAAGAACAAACTGAGTGTGCGTCTTATTCTACTTAAGGGGCCACCCAATTTGTCTGCTTATATTATACAACTAAAGCTACAACATTTTAACTCCAATGTTCAATTATGTTATAAATTCACACATGGTAAACAATATGCCAATGGTTTATCTTGAAAAGATATATCTTAGCAAGTATCTTAATATATGCTTGATTTTATTTATATACTCTGAAATACGCACCGGGCATTGCCTTGATAGAAACATGCTAACTTCCAAAATAACAAAAAAAGAAACGACCAGAAATATTACTGTTTCGTATTGTTATGAATGAATAACGATTTGTAGAGCTTCGTCCAAAGTTTAGTTTTAAACAATCCTGAAAAACTTGTAATTTAACCGTATACAGTTAGAAAGTACAACAAAAGTTTTGTGTAAAACTTCACTCTATGCCACTCACAAACAAGGAAGTAATCTTTGTTTCAAAAGTCATCCGTTGTACTTTTTACAACTTCCAATCACAATAAAGTAGAGGTAACAGTGAAACGACAACCCAATATACTGAGAATTGGTACAACTCCTTTTATTATACAGTAGCAAGATCCGAACTCAGTGGTGTACATACGAACAGGCATGTTGCAAAAATTACCTTTTCATTTGGTAAGATTTCGCCTTGATTTCCAGCGAATATTATAACGACACTACTCAGAGCCACCATCATAAAGGGCAGATCTGAAATCTGTAGGCATGTTGCAAAGAGTTCTTTTCATCATTTTCAAAATCATTAGCATAGACAAGTCCCCAGACAGGTATATGTTTGTTGATTAATGATTTTGCCTAGGGTTCTAAGCCACTGATCAAAGCCACTCTGTCTGTCTGTGGCGGGGTTTGAACTGGCGACCTCTCGCATGGCAAGAAACGACCTAAACCGCTCGACCATCGACGCTTTTTAGTAAATCTTTGTTGTAATGATTTTGCCTATGGTTCTAAGTCACAGCTCAGAGCCAACCTCATAAGTTTCCTCCAATGTTACCTCACCGGCACCGTCTGGATTGTGCGCCATCTCTCAATGAAGAGCACGGTGCGAGCACTCTTCGTTTTGTCCGTTACACGTCTGCAGTTGGATCTGTTCCAAGCGTGCCCTTTTTGTGTTGCAGCTAATGTCGCAGCCTATCGCGGACATAACAATATGGCCGGGACAAGTAACGGCCCGGGTGCAATGCGGTGTTTGTAGTTTTAGGCACATGCAAAAATGGAACGCCTAGATTCTACTGTGGGGACGGTTTGAGGGCAGTTCAGTTTCAGAGCTTTCGCCCCATTTTGTGCTGTTTGATGCTGAATTGGAGAGATATGAGTCTTTACGATAATTTCGATGATTTGTATATTTTACTTTTACTTTTTACATCAGACTGTAAGTTATTTTTCTATTCCTAGCTAAAGCAAATATGCTTCAACGTAATGCCACACTCATACACGGAACAAACGTATTTATTTATTTAATAAAATAAAAATACCGAAGTTCCTCTCGCAATTATTTAACCCGAGTGGGGATCGAACTCACAATTCTTGGCTTAAGAGACGGAGGATACCAAAGACGCCATCGAGGCAGTTATTTCAGTTCAATTTCTATTTCAATGCCACCCGCCGCGATTGAATTTCTTACATTCTTTATTTTTACCAGGGTCTGCAACTTGAACTAGCTTAATTTCCTCCCACATTGGTTCGTTGTCTCAACAAATGATCATATCAAGTCCCAAGCATAGATACTAGAGTCCATGGAACAATTACACGAACCACTTCAGTCTAAAACTTAACAAGGATAAACGGAACGCCGCAGCGAGTATGGCGGTAGATCTAGATTCCCAACGAGCTATCTTTTATAGCTCAAACGTCCCGAAGCTTTGGCGGCGTCGTAAGCTTGAAGCGCTTGTTGGGCTAAACTAGTTTTGTTTGCTATCCTGTTTATCGTTATAGCAGTTCCGGTCTGTGTATGTCCTGAAGTTTTTGGGTTCATCGCTAGGTAACTGCAGTTACTTAAAATATATTTCTTTCCGAAAACTGTATCCTTGTGAAATAACTTTTTTTTTCGTTTGCGTTACGTTATTCGTTTTTTTTAATATAGGTATAAAATTATCATTAGATATTAATATTTATAAAAGCTTGCACGTTCTGCGCTTATTACTCGTTCAAAACTATTTTGCAATGCCTAAACACTAAAATAAACATAATACATACTCAAATCATTTACCTAATTTTGTTCTAAATAGTTCGTATCTGATTTTGTTTACGTTCAAATAATTATGATGCCAGGATAATTATGTTAAAGAGTAAATGAATTTTGGAGCATGTTATGATAATAGTATTTGAAACGGCATATGTAAATTATTTTGCGTTCAGAATTACAAACATTTAGATAAATACCAGACTGCCAATAAATTAAAAACTATAACTGTTTTCGAAACGTTTTGTTGCATGAAATATAGTGTTTTGAATTGCCATTGTTAAAGTTGGTCCAAAGATAACACTATTTGAAGAATGGAAACGGTGAGAATTTTCCACCCGAAAGTTTAAAATTTATACAGGTCGTCTATCTTTCAAGTTTTAGTTCTAGTCTCCTGTCCCCTCACGAACGTCTAGAATGAAAAATCTGTGACATTTAGAAATATATCTAACAGTACATTGAATGTTATGTAACAAAATGGCTATAAAATTGTAGTGTTCTGACCTTAATTGAAAAAAGATGGGTGCTGTTCTTAATAAAATGATTCTTGTTACGAGGTCTTATAAAAGAGCGCACCGTTTTTTAAAATAAAAATGTGGCGTCAATGGGTCAATAAATGCTCGTTTGCTATTTCAATGTAATCACGTAGTATGTTAAAGCAAAGAAGGTTAAGTTTTATAGCATTTGGGAATGTAGAGTTTTAGATCTCTGCAGTCTAAATAATCTTACATATTTATCCTTCCTCTAAAACTGTTTAAAGTTGCAATAAGTTTCATCGAGTTAATTGTCAGGTGGTTTTTAAAAATGCCATCAAGAAAAACAACACATCTCTTATTGTTTAACTACTCTTTCTTCTCTCTTATCTTGTCAGGAGCCTAATTAATCTTCATTTTGTCTTTGTTAAATTCATAGGTAAACAGTGTCAGTAGAAACTCTACTTTCCAATTTAAATTATTTACCAGTTCTAGTTCTGTGTTTAAAATTTGTATTAACTTATCACCAAACGTCCTTATCCTAATATCTTCGTCCTAATAGTTTGGGTATAACGTTAGAACGACCTCCTTTTACTATCCAGCAGGAATAGTATTAAACTAAATGAGTCACCATTCGCCAGCTGTCAATTCAAATTAAACTACAATACATCAAGGCCACGGGGACCGTTCCAGTAAGGGTTGCCAACGTTCTTTCGGTGAAATATGCTATTTTCAACCCATGAGCCACCGTATTGTTTAATCAATTTTATACTAAAAACAAATGAATGTTGTAAACGAATTCAATATTCATCATCATCTTCATCAGCCCACTTTCATCCACTGCTGGACATGGCCTCCCCAAATGCTCGCCACTTATCTCTATCCTCGGCACTACTTGCATCCAGCTCTAATTAAATATAATTTTTTCGTAATTAATAAAGTGACATTTTTTAAATTGATACCCTTATGTGGGTGGGCAATGTTACTTCCTAGGGCTAAGGTAACCCGAGTTTCTTACCAGTATAATATTTCATGCCAAAAATGATACTTACATCTCACTGAAATAAATGAAACATTCATTTGACACTTTTAACATTTAGATGAAGTACGTTGAAAAATTTTATAAACAAGGCTTAAAAAAGGACGGAAGGTTCGTGAGATTTAGATGTTGAAAATTTAGTATATATATTTTTGCGTACTATACTACTTCAACAGTTATATAGTACAATTACAATACTAATATATTATAGTACGTTTGGCAACCCTAATTCCAGCAGGCTTACCTGTATTACTCATCGCTCCCCTTTGGTTCCGCCCATAAAATGCAAAGTGTTCGCGTCGCGTTGTATAAAAGCCGATGACATGCATTTTATTCTGGTTTCCCTAGAAATTGGGCTATTTCCTTGGTTTAACTGTCGTGGTCTAGCCGTATGGTACTGTTTATTTTCTTGATATTCTTCATCATGAGAATAACCACCAACATAAAATGGATAATTAATAACGACAACACCAATTCTTTTGACTTTGATTCAAATAGTACAGTAACACTCGAAAGAATTTGTATATTGTCGATTTCTAGTCACCTGCTCCTACGCCATAAAATATTATCATCTTGTTTATTTTCATTCGAACAGAACATCAATAGCATTTTTATAAAAAATAAACTTTGTGTATTATTAACTCTATATAATTCCAATAGTAAAAAAAGACCCAAAGTAAACAAAGTTACGTAAAATGTACTAAAAGTGTGAAAACAACCCCATTTAAGTACGAGACAACTCTAAACACCTTTTTAGTAGGTAAACTGTTTATCTCTATCGAACATTAAAGCTATTTATATACTGTAGAGTAACAAATAGTTGAAGATGCATTTATTATTACTGTTACATTGTGTGCACTGCACCGGTCAATACATTTTACTAGATTTGCCAGCGACTTTGTTCGCGTTTTTCTTCGTTTTCTTACACATTTTCCACACTGTTTCTTTGCTCCTATTGGTCGCAGCGTGATGTTATATAGCCTAAAGCCTTCCTCGATAAATAGTTTATCCAACAAATGTAATTATTCAATTCGAACCAGTAGTTCCTGAGATAAGCGGGTTCAAACAAAAAAACAAACTCTTCAGCTTTATAATATCAGTATAGATGATACCTGTTACTATTGTCAATACAGTCAAACTTAAACAAGAAATAATATAGCATTATATCTACCCTAAAACCAGATACTCATTGCATGTTCTAAATATTAAGTGTAATACGAGTACATTCACAAATAAAGATCATTACATTGATACTTAGTGGTTGGCATTGTCGGACTAAATAGACCGTGGCAGACACATCGACTGGAACAATGTACAGGCCAATAAACCGATTGTTCTCTCAAATCGATATAATTCGATATTATTATGTCAAAATATATTTGAGTACAGTATCTATGGCTAAGATGCCACATGATTTTAAAAAAGCATTGATTTTTATGATAACTTCTTCAACTTAGTGATATTCAAATGTTTAACGTGAAAATTAATGGCTAAAGGTTTAAAGAACGTTTAAAAATATGTTTTATTATCGGTCCAAACATTATAATACGTACTGTAATCGCGATCCCTAGAATGTCCCCATTTACGTACAATTAGACACAACCTTGCTTTCCTATTTCCGGTCCAGCGCTCGAAACCAACAAATAAGGGCTAATCCATAACAACTGTATTGCTTGATTTAATTATCTTCAAATTGCCTCATCCCAAAAACAATTTGTCGATGGATTCTAAAGGAGTTTAAAGTAAAGGCGGTTCAATAGAATCTGATGCTATCATGTGGACTGTCCTTAAGGTCGTTGGTAGCCTGAATGAAGCCAGTAACGCGTTTCTTCACCCACGCACTACCTACGATGGCGCCGGGCAGTCGTCAGCCATGCATTGTACGAAGCCATGGAGTCTTGCATTGTGACGCATGAGCTTTGTATTACCTAAGTGAAGACGTGTATTAAGGTAGTAGCACACATATCAACTCGGAAAGAGATCGTCTCCGTATATCGCGCGTCTCGAGGCGTTTACGTTACGATTCCGATTAGTGTAAGTTACAGTAAGGACTGTCATACAAATAATACTGAAAGCCGGAGTTGATACGTTACTTTCCGTTTACGAGTGATATGTGTGCTACGACCCTTATTTGGCACGATCGGCTTAGAGTTGATGTGGAAATCATGCGTAGGTGTCAATCCTTACTAATATTATAAAGGTGAAAGTTTGTATGTATGGATGTAATGTATGGATGTTTGTTACTCTTTCACGCTCAAACGACTGAACCGATTTTCATGAAATTTGGTATGATGGTAGCTGGCACTCTGGAAGAACATGTAGGCTACTTATTTTTTTTTAATTCAACCCCCATGTGGTTCATTGGGGGGTTGAAAATTAGTATGGGAGAATTTTTACGTGTTTGTCGATTTTTATAAAACTTGGTATGGAGGTAGCTGGCATTCCGGAGAGACACAAGCGCAATTTTTTTGTTTTTTTTTTTAATTCAACCCCCATGGTGGTCATTGGGGGGTTGAAATTAGTATGGGAGAACTTTTACGTGTTTATAGATTTTTATAATATTTATAAAACTTGGTATGGAGGTAGATGGCTCTCCGGAGAGACACTAGCGATACTTTTTTTTTTTTCTTCAAATTCGACCCCATCATGGTAGTTATTGGGGAGGGGGGGGGTGAAATAAAACTTGGTAACAAATTCTAATGTTTACACAACATCGAGTCGACCAACCCGCACTTGACTAGCGTGGTTGACTAACGCCTGATCGACCTAGTTTAGGTAGTGACCCAGCAGTGTGGACGTAGATGGGATGATGATGATAATGATAAAACAATTTTAGTTATTTCATGCACTTTTGTAAAATAGTTTATTTCTGACTTTCTCTTTAAGACAATGCAAATCATATTTGAAGTCAAGAGCCAAATATACCAGTCCCGCTTTTCCCCGAAAGAAGAAAGACCCATTTCTTATTTGTTAGCTCATATTTTAAGGGACTGAACAAGCTGCTCTCCAAAACAATATTAGTTCTTGGAAAGTATAAGAAGCCTTAACAATCCTGATATTGAGAGTTTTAGTCCACCGAACTTTCGCCTTGCCTCAAAGAACGTAGACACAACTTTTCCCGTAATACATCTTCGGTAGTATCATTGAGGACGTGAAAATTTTTCTTCCAACACTTTGAGAATTTCAGGAAAGTTCCCCATCGCTCTAAATTGCATCGACAAGCGTTGAATGAGCTGGTATGTGAACACCCGTCTCGACTCCAAGGCAGTAATTAAATATCTGAAGAGTTTGCAATACTTCGCAATATTTACTAACACGGTTGGATGTTCCATTTTAATTTACTTCAGACTCTCCGTCAGCAGATGTTAGGGCAATTAGGAAATACTGATTTTATTTCAGAGCAGGGATTGCATATCAACACAATCACCTACAGTGAATTTCAATTATTATATTACATTTGGTATTGATGCTATTAAGAAAAACAAAAATATCAGAAATAAAACAAATTTTTCGATAAGATCTTATTGTACGCAAGTAACACTCGTAAAGTTAGTTTTATCGCAAAAATATTTTCCAGAATAGATTGAGACACCACAGTTTATAACGCAACGCACCTTAGTGGTCAAATATTTATTCATGCCCAAACCAACAACCACGTTTTAATTACGCAAAACTACCAAATGTCCATTAAATAGAGTTCAAAATGGTTAAGCAGATGTCTAACTATGATATCCCTTCATGTGAGTCAGTGAAGCATCCAGGCAGGGGTGCTACACACCCCACATAGGTTTAAGTTACTAATCGATATCCTTGCCCCATATTGCAAACTATAAAGCATATGATAATATTATGATGTAGGTCATACTGCATCTGTATCAAACTTATTGTGTCAAAACTGACGTGAATCCTGATAAAATCCGACTTCCAACATCCCTGACCCTCATCGAAAAATTGGAACAATTTTTGTACGAAGCGTAAGAAGTTTTCTTTGTAAATAATGTACTTTAGAAGACACGTTTTTCTTGATAAACAAAGTTTTGATATATTGGCCCCTTTAGTAATCAAACTGGACTTAGGAATTTGGTAATGTTTAGAAATACATGTTTTGTGCAAGCTAGAAAAAGTTTGGGACATTACTCCAATATAAAACCTTAACGTGATTTATGAATGTATGCCATATTTATACACATCTAAATTCCTTGGTATCTTTCATTTATGGCCGAGCTTTAAATAAGGACTCTTCCGTTATCAAATTAAAAATTGATAACGGTAGGGTCCTAATTCAAAACTACCTTCAAATTTTGAATGCAAGTATTGCTTAAATCGTCAAATAATTTTAATAATTGTTATTTTAGTATAAGGCCATATTTAATTAAATTAGGTTGTATGATATAGCCTTAGAGCCTACGAGAAATTTATTGTCTTCTCGAGCTTGTTAATCACCCTCCAAACGTAATACTACTTTAAACTTACTGTTTTCAACAACCAACTAACAAATGCGCAAAGATCATAGTCCGTACAGCCACAATTCTTCGGCGTTGCGGTCCATCAAAACAAACAACAATTGTCGAACTTGGCACAAAACTTTCCACATTTTTGAGATTATTTTCAAGGCAATGCTAGCCTTGGCACAAGCCTCGATGTCTGGACACCATCCAAGATGCGTCATGGGGTAAGGTTAGTCTATATTATATGGCGGGTTGCTCTGCACTAGACGCGACGGAACAATAAACAGCGGATGTGACGCCATTTTAATGTTCTTTCCGTTTTTAATCTGTGGAACTGAAATATTTATGGTGTTGTTGACATTTTTGTGCAGTTTTTCTAAATCCATAAACGGAACTTCAATCGAAAAATTTCTGTTTAATTCCTCATACATTGTCGTCGCTCTTTCAAGTAAGTAGTAGGTTATTCATAAGAGAGATTCAATTCGGAAGTTGCATAAATAAATATCTCTCTAAAAAAGCAACTATTGTTATTGCTACTGTTATTGTTATCATTGATTTTTAAGTATGAACATTCGAATGCAGTGTAATAAATAAACAAACTTTCAGAGAAATTTTAAATACGGTAGCGAACAAAGTTACTCACAATTATGTATGCAGTATTAAAATGAGGTCATTAGTATTTCAGGAATGTTGTTTCCATACGATTTACATGGTAACGTCTGCAACGCTGTTCAAGCCCTCTCATAAAGCGCTTTTACTCGTTTAATGCCATCGTAATGCCAGCGAAATGAGTGTAGTCGTGAAGATTACTGGAGTTACTTGTTATTCCCTTTGTAATGATGTGCGTGCATTTTAAGCTCTTACGTTCTCTATTTTGCTTGCATAAACATGTAACATGAGGCGTATAATACGTGAAACCTCACATTTCAATATGAGTGAGATCTCGCGTATAACCATTTTATGGAGTATCGTAAATTATAACGTAATCAATTAATATCTCTCTACTTGGTTTAACAAGCTAAGCATTGAAATCATCACAACTTATGTACTAGATTATGCTTTAATTAAATTACAAAACTATAATATCCTCTCCTTATATGCTTATAGAACTTTTCCTTAAATTGTATCCTGAAAAAGTATTGATTCTCCTCCTGGGGATATATTACGATCTCTTAATTCCAATCAAGTCAATTTAAGAATGGACATCGACTAACTACGTGTTTCTCTTAAACTTAGTTTGTGCTCTATGGTTGTGGAATCATACAGACTGATAAATTCCCTCCATCATCTACGTAAATTTTTAAAAGAAGTGTAGTAATAACAGATCATTATCATATTATAGCTACCGATGTCCATTGTTAAAACTGACTGTAAATAAGATGTCGTATTACGCCCCCTATACCCACATTTCGATCAGGATTTATGCAGGCAACCATTAGTACAATCGCGCATAAAAAGCACTTCCAATCAAGCTAAAGAAAGAAAAGAGGAAACGAGCAAAACGGCGAATGTGTGAGAATCCCCAGCCGCTCCGGCGGACTGGCGTCCATTCCTACGAATTAGTTATTCACAAGGCGAGGATTACCGTTTGCCGTTCCCACAGACGGTGATGTACCCAAGGGCCCTAGCCCTTTTACAGTTTCCAAGACTTACTCAATGTGGAAATTGAAATTAGACGCTATAGGTGTTAGGTACTTTTGGTCTGTTAAAAAAGATGTTATCGTATAGTTAGGAGTTTTGTCTACTTATAATAATCTATACTAATATTATAAAGCTGAAGAGTTTGTTTGTTTGAACGCGCTAATCTCGGGAAGTACTTGTTCGAATTTAAAAAAAAAATGTGTTGGATATAACATTTATCGAGGAAGGCTTTAGGCTATATAACATCACGCTGCGACCAAAAGGAGCAAAGAAACAAAGGAAAATGTGTAAAAACGGGGGAAAACGTGGACGAAATCGCTGGCACATTCACAGCTAGTGTTTAATATTAGTAAAATTTTACTGCATTCCGGTTACTATCTAACAATCCTGATAAGACTGACTGGCCATTTATTTACCTATCACTGTAACTCAAAGAAAAAAAAATCAAGTCTTGGATCATCGCTATTCACGCAGATAAAGTTTTCATACGTTTTTTAGCAGTAACGTTATGAAGTTTTTTTTTTAATTTGGAGTTATACACTCCGATGTTAACCAACAAATCCTGTAACGTAGGCCAAGGTCGATTCCGAAGTGTCAACTTCTTTAAAAAAAAAACATTTAGCCATGCTTCTCACACAGAAACCCATACACGGCCGTCTTTGTTTGGGTGGACGTGCTAGCTTAATTCAGTCACCGGTATTTATAAGTTGGACGGATTTAGACAAAGGACGAAGGGACAGCCGATTCGACAGATGGTTTCCATTCAGAAGTTTCCCTGGATTTGTAACAAACTTTTATGAAGATTTCATGGCCGAGTTACAAACTCTCATTAAGTATAAACGTTTTACTTTCTTAAAAGTTCTCCGCAAAGTTTCACCGAATTTTTGGTACGCAAATTGTATTTGTAATAATCATTTTATGAATGAAGTAATATAAATTAAAACGTTTTAATGAAATAAAAATAGGAATTTCTTTTATTCAGGTCTCCATCTAATACTTAATGTATTTTTAAGCAATTCATCTTTAAGAACGCGTACGACCATCGAATATAAATTACCATTATAAACCAAAGGAATGTTCCTACCACATCTATCTCCCGCTCACGTATCCCATTAAAATAGTTTTTAACAGCCAAACAGTTGCATATTAAAAGCACTATGTAAATATCGATCCTCATAAGCAAACGGGCCACGTCCTGTAGCCAGGACATCCTAGCGGGTGCTTTAGTACGCTTCCGCGCCGCCTGGAGCGCGCACGTCGCGTTGCGATACCTCGATTCCTTTGCCTGGTTCCGATTAAAAAAGTAAACGGTCCCGGCTTAATGAACGGTTCCATGGGGATTGCATAGTTATCGTCCGTGTGTACGTGGCTTTATCTGTGTCCGTTCGATTTGTGAATACGTTTTCGCGGGTTTTGATTTCTTTTTCATTGAGTGTGCGAAAGTTATTCGTATCGTATGTATTAAACTTAAACCTAGAGTTAGTAATATTTTTACATCCGATACTAAAAATATTACTTTTTTGGTGCCTATGTCTGTGTCCAAGATAAATTACGTTGAATTACACCTTAAAATAGTTCATAAATAAAATATGGATAAGTAAAAAAGAAATTTAAGTTACATACTCTATAATTTCTTAAGTAGTGGTCGCCGCTGAAATGAACCCCTTGTGCATAAAAAAAAGTGTTCTTAACTTTAATTGAACTAATCCTTATTCTACTCGTAACTAAAGTTTTAGTGTTTGTTAATTAAGTACACCTTTACGCATTATAAAATGCCATTAACATCTAATTCCTAATCAATTTACTAAGAATCCCATTGAGAACTGAGTTTGCATAACAATCCGTTAAATATTTATGAAGTTCTCTTTCAACACTTAAGTGAATATTTCACTCAGCCCAAGTTAAATGATTTACCACCCAAGTAACACTAAGTAAATATTATTTCCTTTGTGATTTACTTATGAACCTTTTACTACATTTTCCCTTGAAGTTTGTTGTTGCTTTTGATTAAAGCCCTGATTAAGACCACAATCTAAGTTTATGAATGGCTTCAAGCGAGCAAAGTTGCTTAGCAAAAATAAGTTTAATATTCTACATCCGCTGGAACTCGTCTTCACGCGAAGTTATAAATATAATTAACGTTACCTAAAGTTAGCAAGCACCGTGCAGTACCCACCTACTGTGGTGCGAATTACAAATTATGATCACAATTATGTAATCATTATAATGACTAGTGACGCGCCCTCGCTTCGCTTCAGGTAATTTTTTCATTCATTCAATTCATTAAAAACATTCCTCTTGAATCCCTCTATCAATTAAAAAAGACCGCATCAAAATCCGTTGCGTAGTTTCAAAGATTATGCGTACACAGGGATAAACGACAGGGATGTGCGACAGGCTCAATATGGTCTATAGTGCCGTTGACCTCATATTTGGATCTCACTACCGCTTACCATCAGGTGGAGTGAGGTCATCTTGTTAGCCTATTATGAAAGAAAAAAAAAATAATAAAGGGACAGAGAAAGCGACTTTGTGTTATACCATGTAGTGATGCTTTTCTTATCCTTGCTATCAAAGTAAGAAAAAAAATGACCGAATATACCAATATCAATGTATAGTATAGTATTATCTGCGGTGTAGGTAGCACATACCCGTAGGAGTATGTCGGCACAACGGCCTAGTTCCCACAGCAATCATTATCATGGATGGAGTTAGTATTTAATTGTAAAACTTTGTTATTTTTTAACCGTATTTTTCGCGCTAGCCATATACTTACCTAATCGTTGACTTCTTAAAATATTACAAGTAAAATGCTGTCTGACGTAGGTACATGATATTAATCTTTGATTTTGTACTCAAAATTACCGTTTACGTAGGTACAATTAAAATTACATTCTGTAATCTCTACCAAAAGTAACTCTCAGTATCTACCAAAACTGTGGTTTTACTGATATTTACAGATACCTACATAGGTAGTTATGGAAGCAGTACTTATACATACATCCCAGGTCATAAATTCGTGTGTTCGCGTCTTGCTCTTATCACAAAGCAAGATGGTAGTAGGTAATCATGAGGAATATCTAGATTTACCGAACTTTTTAAACACCAACCTCCCATCCAAGATAAACTCATTTCGTGGTGGTTGGGTTCACAGAGCGAAAGTTCACGGATGTGTATAGGTGATGTTTTATCCGCAACAACTTCTTACATCTCAAGTTCTAATTAACTTGGCCTAAGTAAGCGGAGCTCCGACGTGAACCGTGTGCTCCCACAGATAATAAATTACAGGCTGCCCGCCTCTGTATTATGCGGTGGTATTGTAGTGAGAGAGCCAAGTTCGCGCATTACCTCTAAGCTCCTGGGATGAATAGTTTATTTCCTTCGCGTGTCATATTTTGTTTATTTTTAGCTTCGTTCGATTCTTAAGTGTAATAATACTAACGTACCATAGCATGATTGTTCCTTTGTTGCATTATTTATACCCAAGGGCGTCGCCAAGGGGGGGCAGGTAGGGGCAGCTGCCCCCCCCTAGAGATTCTAATGTTGTCAAATATAACGCAACCAAAGTCCTAAGTCTTTGAGTTGATATGCATGTAGTTCAATCATTGCCGTACGTCGAAATGTGCTCGTGTAACTTTACACATTGGACTCTGTACTGTCACAGAAATTATTATGTATATAGGATAGCGACCCGCCCTCGCTTCACTTCGGGGATATCTCTATGTAATATATTTTAACCCCGTAAGAGAAATCTATTTTTTTTATCTAAAAAAAAGCCTTTGACACTCAGGGATAGCGTAGCTTTGCAACAGTGAAAGATTTTTTCAAATCGGTGCAGTAGTTTCGGAGCCTATTCGAAACAAACAAACAAACAAAAAATCAAACCTTTCCTCTTTATAATATTATTATATTACATATTACATTGACTCCCCCGTACCCCAGTGACGCTTACATGGAGCCTACATCGCATGCTGGCTAGCTGAGCGCGGTGGCGGCAAGCACGCGACTTTTTTCTAATACTTGCATTTTTAAACTCGTGATATCTTCCGAATTAAATGTCCGAATTGAATAATTCAAAAAGTTGTAAAAAGGTATTGAAGCTGTCTTGAATATAAAGTAACTTATATTTTTAAGTATTAATACTAAGGTACAAATAAAGAGCCCTTTCAAGCGGCGGCATATAAATTTTTGAAATCGGTCCAGTAGTTTCGGAGCCTATTCTTTACAAACAAACGAACAAACAAATCTTTCCTCTTTATAATATGTATAGTGACGCCCTCGCTTCTGCTTCTGGGTATATCTCTATTTCTATAAAAATATTCAACCCCGTAAGAGAAATCTATTTCTTTCTATCTAAAATTTTAGTAAGAATCCCTATTTTTAAAAAATATAATATAGCCCATGTTACTCGGGGATAATGTAGCTTTCCAAAGGTGAAAGAATTTTTGAAATCGGTCCAGTAGTTTCGGAACCTATTCATTACAAACAAACAAACAAATCTTTCCTCTTTATAATATTAGTATAGATATGTTACGGTTAATGTGGATAGAGCGGTTATTATGTATAATTACCGGTAACTATGCATAATTATCAGTGCTCGTGGTAAAGGTGGTAAAAAGTATCGAATTAATCACATTTACCGGTAATTATAAAAAATTACCATACCCTTTTTTGTCAATGTGGTAAATAATAAAATCAAAAACTGACTTGACTGGCTCGGTGACACAATGGTTTTGTTAGTGACCCTGGCTGGCGGTTCCAAGAGTCCTGGGTTCGATTCCCACTCAGGGCAAATAAATATTTGTGATGTACATCGGTGTTTGTTTTGTGTCTGGATGTGATTATGTGTTTAAGTATGTATTCATAAATATGTACGAATGTTTATCAGTCTCTGCCGCCAAAAGTAGGTACAAGCTGAGCTGATCTGAATCAAATGTTTATTAGGATATAAACAATTCTAATCCTAATTATAATAAAATTTGTTTACAAACATCGGACAAACAAAAATATTCCTCGAATATTAAGAGACCAAACCTTCTGTTCGGTTAAGCAAAACATAAAATATATTCTCATTAAATTAACAAATAAAATATGGGGGTAAGTTTGTATGAAACTCCGTCAACTTTGAACGTTGGAACGTAAGATTTTGAAGGGACGTAGGTTAGGTACCGTAAAGGTGCCAAAAGAAAGGATTTTCCGAAATTTAACGGGAAACAGGAATTAGCAAGAAAATATTAAAACTGCTTAAGTTAGTTGCTTGAAATTTGGCATGCAGGTACCGTATTAAACTTAAAGCTTAATCGCAACAGGATATTGCAAAATTTCCACGGAAACGGGAATTAGCGGGAAAAAACTTTTGTATGAAAACATCTAAATCGCGTAAGATAGATGATTGAAATTTGGCATGCAGGTATCTTATTAGACGTAAAGCTTACTTGCAACGCGATATTGCAAATTCTGTACGGGATCGGGAGTTACTGGGTAAAACTTTGTTTTTTCCCAGTAACTTCGATCCCGTAAGAAAACTGTAGTCCACGCAAACGAAGTCGCTGGCACAGCTAGTTATTAAATAAACAAGACATATCTAGAAACCAAACTTAAAGTTTGGTTTTTAAAATAATATATTCTTATAAAAATAAAGTTGAATAAAATTAAAAAATTAGCAGGCAATTATCAGTGGAACTCTTAAAATTCTTTCTCGTAATATATTTTTGCAGATTTGAGTTTTGTGACAATTGGAATTGCAGAGTACTTGTGATTTTTGTCAGCAATGTCAACATTTACCTCAGTCATGAGAGTTTTGTATAATTACCGGTAAATTTGAATAATTCACTACATTTACCATGTGCGTCGGTATTTATCTATAAATACCGGTGATTATAGATAATTACCGATTGCTCACATTTACCGTAACAGATATATATGTTGCGGTAAAAGTGGATAGAGTGGTTTTTATGTATAATTACCGGTAACTATGCATAATTACTAGTGTTCGTGGTAAAGGTGGTGAAAACTATCGAATTGATCACATTTACCGGTTATTATATAAAATTACCACACCCTTTGTGTAAATGTGGTAAATAATAAAGTCAAACTGACTTGACTGGCTCGGTGAAACAATGGTTTTATTAGTGGCCCAGACTGGACAAATATTTGTGTGATGAATATCGGTGTATGTTCCGTGTCTAGGTGTGATGTAGTTAAGTATGTATTTATAAATAACTTTTCTAAAACCATTTAAACCGCGTAAGATATATGATTGAAATTTGGCATGCAGGTACCCTAATAGACTTAAAGCTTACTTACGACGCGATATTGCAAAATTCCTAAGGGATCGGGAGTTACTGGGAAAAAACTTTTGTATGTAAAATCCTGTTGTCCACGCGAACGAAGTCACGGGCACAGCTAGTTATAAAATAAACCAGTCAAGTATCTAGAAACCAAACTTAATTTTTGGTTATTAAAAAAAAATATTATCTTATCAAAATAAAGTTAAATAAAATTACCAAATGGGCAGGAATTTTAAGTGGAACTCTTAAAATTCTTTCTCGTCAATATATTTTTGCCGGTTTGAGATTTGTGACATTTGGAATTGCAGAGTACTTGTGATATTTGTCAGCAATGTCAACATTTACCACATTCGAGCGAGAGTTTTATATAATTACCGGTATATTTGAATAATTCACTACATTTACCATGTGCTTCGGGAGTTATCTATATTAACCGGTGATTATAGATAATTACCGATTGCTCACATTGACCGTAACATATATAGTACTAAGATACTGTTGTTATTATAATCGCTTTGTAAGGCTCGTAGTACAAGTGAAAAGCTTCATGTGCTGTCGACTTTACCTACAATTCATACCTAGTTTTTCTCATTCATAGAGAATGAGAAAAGTATGAATTGTAGTAGGTAAAGTTAACTTGCCCTCCCCTGCGCTATCGGCTGGCGACGCCCTTGTTTATACCTACTTACTAACATAGTCTGGATTGTTTCTCCAATTTAATAAATTGTAAATACTTTAGTAGCCCCATTCACTTACGACTCGCCTCTCGCCTAACATCTAGAGAGATGAAGGAATGACTGAAAACCAGCGCTTCGCAGGATATCTATTCTGCGTGAGCACAAGCTGAGTCATGTCCTTTTGCTCATATTATTTTGTTTTTTTTCTTTAAATTGTTTGCAAATTGTCTCTTTTTATATTAATTGTATTTTTCTGTTTTTTTTTTTTCTGTAATTTGCAAAATGTTTTATTCCTAGAGCAATAAACTGATTTTTATTTTTTATTTATTTTATTTTTTATTTTAAATGAGGTGGAAAATTTTTTTGCCAGCTCAAATGTGATTAACGATTTTTTTAGTCGAAACATAAGCAATGTCCAATTTTCATCAGCAATGGTCTAAGTTTTTACGTATATCGGTTTTGAAGTTATTCCCTCCCTTAACTCTCATAGAAAGACGTGAATCCTTTTACTGTGTAAGTGTGTATGCTAAAAAACTAAACTCATTCGATTGTGATTCCAATCTGACGAATCCGACAACCACACGCATCGAATTCCACCAAACTGAGCCGACCCAAATACACGGAACTCCGGATGTATCGCCTCGGAGACACTTCCAATCGCGATTCGGATCGCAACGACTTTGATCTATTTCGGGCGACGGCCAGTAAACACTCAAGCTGATTGTACTACTGGAGGGTAAATAAGCTGTCATTGAAGGAGTATAACTCAAGAGCTTGTTTGGACGTTTAAAAATTACAAATTTAAAGCTGTCTATGATCTTTTAACCTTTTATTCACGGCATTACCTTTGGCCTCCATAATATAAAAAAATGTGCCTATTTCCAGCCAGTTCTTAAAAACACCTTAATAAAAAAAACATTCCTAATTTAAAATAACATAAGACGTCTTAAGCATTATTATTTTGTAAAGAAAAAATAAAATAGTTTGCTGCACCGCCCATCCGGTGGCGCTTACTGATGCGTTCAGTTGAAAGTTATTTTCAAAACATAAATCAGTGCGGCTGGAACGGGGTGACTAATTTTCAACCCGTGCTGTATATCACAGATTGATATATTATCTTCATGGCTGCGATGGAAGCAGTTAATATGATACAACACTTCCGATTTAATTAACATCAATAAAATTGTAGCCATAACCACTTGTTTCCTAACACAGATATTACGAAAATTAAACACTGGTAACCGCTCCTGTTAAATAAACAAGGAAGCAACATGATAGTCGTTACTACCAAACGGTTTAATTAGACATAACTCGGTAATGAACCGAGTCGCATGTTAACTCCTACGCGCTATTACACTTGACCGCAAATAGTCTTGAACCGCCACATTCAAGTCTGTTTCAAGTTGGATTTATTAAAATTTATGACGACAAATTCTCTGAAATGTCAATTTATTTACAAGTTTATGTTGTCCGTTTTAGTAGCTTCCCCTAGCAAGTGCTAACTATTGCTTATTTTTCTTCGCCCGGCTAAGTGTGGCCCGATTTAGAAGCGCCGATACTCGTCCCCTCGTGTCGTGAGTCAAGCAAATTACGGCTTTTGTGATTAATGCGCTCTATTCCTGGACGAATCCTTCACCCGACGCTACACCTTCCTTTGTTCTAACACTTATTATAATAGATATGACGCGGCCCTGCCATTTCATAGACAGGGCTTACGATCGGGGAGTGAATAGGATTTTATAACTCTTACAATGATGGATTGGACAATTCATTAGAACCGAAACCTTTTAACAGCTGCTCACTTGATGGGGGCCAAATTCCATAATCCGTTTGTGTCAGCAAGGGGTTCTTAGCCACATAACATTTTTCAATAAATATTCCTTTGTCAATATAATTTTAATGGAGTCGATTAACTTGGTAGGTAGCAAAGCCTTTGACTCAGGAGAATCGGAGTGAAAGTACTTTCCTAAAAGTGATACGTGATAGTGTCGAACTGAAAAGTTGTGAGATAAGTTCAGTGACCGCTGGAAACCTTAGTCCGTGCATGTCCCGATAGTCATACGCGACAGCGTCTGATCAGGAGAGTGGATTGTAAATCGAACTAGCCGGTGATTCACCTTCGAAATGCTAAGACGTGAAGCCACCGGAATGCAGTTCACAAACGCGGACGAAAGTGAGTATTCATGTAACGGAAAGATGGTTTGTTGTGACGGCATTTGTAAGATTGCTTTATTTTTTTAAATTTTATTCCTACTTGCCAGAAGGATCACAGCATCTTTGCTCGGTCAAGCGTTTTTGTTTAGCACAGGTTTTCTTTCACTGTTTTTGAGCAGAAAATATATAAGAGGGATAAAGTACCTATGTATTGGACAAGTATTACTGACAACACTTTCGTTTATAATGTTTCCTTAGACAGGATTGTTTGTTTTCAACAACGTAATTGTTCTACTTAAAATTGATGGCTATTACAAAAATCCTACAGCAGTATTTATAATTTTTTTTTAATAGACTGTTGTAGGATTTTTATAATAGCCATTGATTTTTCTCTTTATAGATCTGTAGTCAAAAATATTATGAGTCAAAATAACTTTCCATTAATTAACCGAAAATGTGTATTCCTAATACGTAAGAACCAATTCTTTATTACCAAAATCCAAGAAACTAGCACCAAACACGCGTTTCGGAAAAGTGTTCGAAAACTTCGGCCCCTTATTTAATTAACAACGTCATGGAACACCAGTGCGGTGTGTTAGGGTGGACATAATCCCGACCACGTCGAATAACGACCGTTTCAATTCCAAATATTGCTGGTTAATCCTCCGTGCCTGATTGCCTGAAGCCAATCCTATGCCTCCGATCCGATTGGGAACACGGGTTTCCAAATGGGATTGTTTGCATTGCTGGTTGAGCGTTGCTAATATCGGCTGTAACTGGTGGCTAGTATTGGACTCGCTGCATCTTGTCGTCAAAATTTGACAGCAAAACTTATAATATTTCTTTTATTGGAACGCGAATCTTTCACGCGATAATTTTGGGAGGAAAGTAAAGGAAATGTTTACATCATAAATAGACATTTTACTACACCGATACTTTTTAGTACGAGTGATTGATAATGTGATTTTTAGGCACCTCGTTTGACACGGAATCTTTGCCTAGCTCACCAATTTACCTTTTGCTTTTAAGACTGAAAACATTTAGATTAATAATAATCTTATTTTATCAGCTTACAAAATGTTTTTTTTAACTAAGTACAAAACTAGCCCTCAATAAGTATGGTCCTTCAATGATCCACGTTTACCACAATAGTTATGAAACGTAACCCGCTGCGGTCACTCGGACCAATGCTGGCATACATGATGCAAACGGGAGCGTTGCCGCGTTGCCACAGTTGCAGTGTCTCCGATTCAGGCTTGCGGTCTACGGCCTGTTACGTAACGTTGCGGCTGGATGCATTGCAACGCACCACGACTTTGAATACGGTTGATACTCTGCTCGGTGCAAGCAGGATTGGAAAATTTTACGATAAGACTTCAGTTGTAAAAAGGTAGATAAGCAGAGCAGGCAAAGAGGTATACTTCAATTTGGCTTCACTGTTCTTCTAATTAATTTACGTTATGACAAAGAACACTAATTTATATTATTATAAAAATATGACTAAGTCATGCGTGTCTTTCTAAATTGGTCAAATAAATTTTGTGTGAAAATCGCCTGGTTGCGCGTTCCCTTTCTTTTTGGAATCTGAAACTCAATTCGAAAAATCTTGAAGGATCTCATGATGTTCGTAAAGTAACAAGTAGGTCATTGCTCTACCTCTGTAATGTTCTCACATTAATCACTCGACAGTGTGAATATTGTATATTCAACAGAAATCTAAAGGGTTTATTTTTATTGTTCTAGGTCCGCGCCATGGAGCAACGGCTGTGCGACTGGCCGGCGGCCGAGGGCGCGCCTAGAGCCATCTCGCGATTAGAGGGCCAAATTGAAGAACAGGTACGTAACTTAAGGGCCATGTTTTTTTTTGTTTTTGTTTATTTCCTCTGCCTGAGACCTGAATCAATGTAAAATATTGCATGAATCTAAGGCAGTGATTCCCAAAGTGGTTCAGGTGGACCCCCAGGGGTCCACGGAGACTTGCTGGGGGTCTACGTAGGCTTGAACAAAAAATTGGGGGTCCATAAGATGTTAATGGGGGTCCAATACGAAAATTTATCTGCTTTTCTTGGACATTATTCACCTGTATACAGAAAACACCTAGACAGATACAAACAAACATGTTCATACACACAAATGTTAGTACCCCGCGGGATTCGAACCCGCGACCTCTTGGTTCAGAGGCAGCGTCCACTACCACTGAACCAAAGTGGCCGTCAATAGTAAAGAGCAAGCATAGTTTTTATAAGGGCCTACCTACATTATTTTAAGTACCTAACTAAGCAGATAATATTTTAATAAGGCAAGCGACTGTTACTTGTCTAAACTTGCGTATGATATTTCATGTACAGACTTGCAAAGCGCTATCCGCCCGACAATGCTTGTTCAGACATGAATTTGATTCATTCATTTGTTTCCGGAATTTCGAAAAAAAGGTGTGAGAAAATTTATATCAGTGATTGCTAGTGCCGAAGAAAAGTAAGTACTTACCTTTTTTTTTGTAATAGTAATAAAGTATTTTGTTTACGTGTACTAGTCAGTTGATCACAACTGCTTGTATAGATAGGTGACTTAGTAACTTACGGATATTTTAATTGTCCTCTTTCGATTTGAAGACAAACACAGCACGTTTTATTCAATTGCTTTTTCACGAGAGAAGCACTGCCTCTCTAAAAAGGCCGAATAAGCAATATTGCAGAGCAATTAAGCGTGAACTCATTGATTTGATGTTAGTTATGGTTTTTATGGTCAATTTTGGGATTTCGACTTTTATTTTTTCCTACACAAGTTTTTTATTTGTAGTATTAAAAATTAGTGGTAAATTAGGTAGGTTTAAAATTGATACGTCTGTATTTGTCTCAGCGGTTTATTAGTTGGTCCCTTCACAAGCCGTAATTCTATTCCCGCGTGCTGACAAAAGCTGCGGTGTGATATCTATATTCAGAAAAAAACTTGGTTACAAAAACCTTTTTTTTTCAGGTAAGTTAACTGACACGAAACATGGCTACAGCAAAGAAAAAATGTCGACAATATAGTGTCGATTATTTGAAATATGGATTTATTCCATCAGAGGCAGACAAACAATTGCCCATGTGTCTATTATGCAACAAAGTTTTGAGCAATGACTCTATGAAACCATCAAAGCTCGAAGATCATCTAAAAAGGTGTCATACTGATAAAATAGGTAAAGATTTAAAATATTTTCAAACATTGAAGGAAAAATATGAAAAGAGACCCACCATGCACAGTATGTTCGCTTCAACATCTCAAAGTAACGATGATGGCTTGCGGGCATCTTACAATATCTCATTACTTATAGCAAAATGTGGAAAACCGCACACTATCGGAGAACAATTAATTTTACCCGCTGTTGAAGAAGTCTTAAAAACTGTTTTGCACAAATCTCCATTTGACGTACTAAAAAGAATTCCATTAAGTAACAATACTGTACAAAGACGCATTGATGAAATGAGTTCTGATATCGAATGTTTTTTGTGCAATCATCTGCAAAAAACTCATTTTTCTATACAACTGGACGAGTCAACGTTACCCGGTAATGAAGCATTATTATTGGCATATGTCCGATATATTATGGAGGAAGAAATTCACGAAGAATTGCTATTTGCCAGAACTTTGGAGACTGACACTAAAGGCGAATCAATATTTAATGTACTGAGCAATTTTTTTACGGAAAAATCGATTCCATTTACAAACATAATTTCAGTGGCAACAGACGGAGCTCCTGCAATGGTCGGGCGATATCGTGGGTTTATAACTCATCTCAAAAGAATTATACCAGGGCTTACAGCTATTCATTGCGTAATCCACCGCCAACATCTTGTGGCAAAACATTTAAGTGACAGGTTGAACCAATCTATTCATTTTGTAATAAAAGCTGTCAACAAAATCAGAAGCAATGCATTGAATACGCGTTTATTTGCTCAATTGTGCGACGAAAATGATGAAGACTTCCAACGACTGCTCTTACATACTGAAGTACGCTGGTTGTCGAAAGGTGCATGCTAACGAGATTTTACTCTGTTTTCGATTCCGTATTAGAGTTCCTAGAAAGCAGAGATCCAGATTTAAAAGAAAACTTGATCAAATTCAAAACAGACATTGCGTATTTGACAGATTTGTTTAAAAATTTAATGATATTAACTTGCAGTTACAAGGGGACAGCCTGAATTTAATAAAAACAAAGGGGATAATTTCGGCTTTTCTTGGGAAATTGAAATTGATGAAGCAAAACATTAGTCGGCGCGAATTCTCTCAATTTCCAAACTTGTCACAGGTAGAATGTATTGATGAGGATATCCATACCTACAGTCAACATTTAAGTGCCCTGCATGTTGACTTCAAAACCAGGTTTGAAGATATGCTGACAATGGATATCCCACCATGGATCATAAATCCATTTGATGAAACGGAAGTGGCCAATGTTGTATTACAAGAGGAGCTGCTCGAGCTAAGCACCAATGAGGAGCTGAAGGTGAAATTTAGAAAAGGCTACCAAACATTTTGGCTGCAAGCAGAAATACCCGAAAAATATCCTGGTCTGTGGGAAATCGCCAGAAAATTTTTAATAGCTTTTCCCTCGTCATACCTTGTAGAAAGGAGTTTTAGTGCCGTTACAAATCTCTTAACAAAAAAAAAGGAGCAAATTAAATATCACAGAACGGGGGGATTTGCGGTTATTGCTCACAAAAATAAATCCAAACATTGATCGTTTGCTGACACTCCACCAAATACATCCTTCCCATTAATTAAAATTATGACTTACCTTTTTAATGTTTTCTTATGTAATTTATTCTTTTAATAAATAAAGTGTTACAAAATGTACCATTTTTCGTTTTTATTTTACCTATCGGAATATAGGGACAGAACTCAGAAGCGACACTTTTTCATTTTTTCGCGACTTTTAGAATGTGGTAGAAATGTAGCAGCAGGGGGTCCATCGAAACTAGTAACATTTTGAAAGTGGTCCACGAGAAAAATAAGTTTGGGAACTACTGATCTAAGGTTATGAATAAAATTGTTATTACGAACGATGTAAACTTTTAAATTTTTGTCTTTATAATTATTATGAACGCATCCTTACGTTACGTCACAATGTAAACGTCATCAGAATGTCCTGTCACTTTTGTTGTGTTTATGTGTGACGTATTTAATGTCGATGTTTATCGTCATGTTTTTGTTAAAAAATAAGTTTTTATGACTGAGAATCATGAGTTTTAATATGTATATCGAAGCTTTTATAGTTTATGTACCTAATTATAATAGCTTTAAGAATATTTTATATGAATGGTGATAGAAAACTTACCCGAAAAAATGCATAGTGAATGGAAGGTAATTTTAAAAGTAATTTTATTTGGTTTATATACGGTATACAATTGGTATAAATATTGTTCTTAGACTTACTGGTATACTTAAGTCAAAAAGACATTCTTTACTCTTTTAGATTTCTTGATCAAACCTTCTGATAACTTTTTCTCACTTTTACTTAATATTTTTATGGTCTAGCACAATATTGGGAAAATTATAGCTCAGGTAAAATTATTTACTTTTTCCACAATAATATAAGCTTAATAGAAAAATTAATTAGTTACAATGTTTTTGTCAGTTAGTACATTCCCAATAGGATTCCATTTATTCTGTCAATTGAGTAGCAAATTAAAAATTTTCAACATGGATATGATTAATTCACTACTATAAAAAATAAAAATAATAAAAAATATATTTTCAAAACAATGGTATCAAATATAATTTATTATGAAACTAGTTACCCACACTCTCTTCGGGAGAATTTTACATAAAAACCTTCCTCTAGGAACCTTATATCTATTTAAAAAAAACCATATCAAAATCCATTGTGTAGTTTTAAAGATTTAAGCTCTATGTAAGCTTAAATGTAGATAGAGGATGTAGGGACAGAGAAAGCTTGTTTGAAATGTTTTAAACTAGTGAATTTTGTTTCAACTCTAATTTGTCACAGGCATTTAATTAAATAACTCATTAAAATTTCAGAAACAGCTAAGACTCCAGGACGCGAAGCAGGTAGAGGCGAAGGCGGCCCGTATCAAGGAGTGGGTTACGAACAAGCTCCGTGAGCTTGAACAACAGAACCAACTGCTCCGGGAGCAGAACGATCGGTGCAACCAACAGCTCGAGTTGTTACGGAACCACATAGCGGCGCAGGGGAGCAGAAATTGTGCTGTTAGTGCTGTAAGTTTAAGTTTTAAATATTTTATTTACCTATTAAAATCTAAATAACTTTGTCGCAGCGACCCAAAATGAGTTTTGGCCTCCGATAATAAGCTTGTTCACCTAGGCCGGTTCTGGCATTTTATTTATTAAGGCCTCACATATTAAACATACACTACCTTGTGGTGGACAGTCATCATCATCATCATCTGCCCATATACGTCCCCACTGTTGGGCACGGGCCTACCCTAAACTAGGCGATAAGGCCTTAGTCGACCACGCTGGCCAAGTGCGGTGGACTGTGATGACACAAATTTGACATTGTCCACAAACACAGAATGAATCAGAGAAGGCGTGTAGCTTTTACATCTAGGTGTTGATAAGCAGTCAAATTGGTACCACTATCAAACATGTTTTCAATCTTAATTTAATTGTAGTTTAGCAATATTTGAGTTATTGAATAGAATAGAATAATTTCTTATTGACCTGAATAATAAATTATTATATGATTTTAAAATTTTATATTGATAACTCAACTTAGGGACTTTGGAGAGACAGATAAGATTTATTTGTGTTACCACATAATACATGTAAAAATACTAAGAATATACTTTTATTCATAAATTGAAGACATTTATACAAATATGTGTCAAATCTTAGCGAATGTGTACCATATACTCGTAGCGGTCTCCTGTAACAAGCATTCCATCCCCAGTTTCTGCCTACACGAGCGAGCCTCTCCCTCGAAGTAAGGGGCGACGAGAGCTCGCCCCGCTCTGCGTCCAGTCTCTTGGCTTCCAGCCGGAGACGGTCAGAGAGCCTCGAAGGGCCACAGGTAGAACACTTAGGAGGCTGATGTGTCCATTTTTGTTTGTGCACCTCTTTATTTTTAGTACTACTATGCCTCTATAAGCGAGGACTCCGGTACATCTTTGTAGAAACTGTGTTAGATTTGTTCTTATGTAAATAGATGTCTTTTATGTTTTGTTTATTGACCAACCAATACCGGAACTAATGGGAATGATTTTCTTTTTATTGAAATGCTAAACCGTTTTACTTTTATAGTGACGCACATTACAGTATCATTTCAATATATTCTTAATTTTAGATTTTCTCATTGTTATTTTATTCATCGTCATTGTGGTTTTTATCATATTATTTGCAATAGCTATGTAGCTTTAAATGTTACATGTAAATAAATCCCCAAAGATAAATGATATATATGAAATTCGCAATTAAATACATAGGCGTTATTAATCCTGAATTTACTAAATCATTTTCATGTTCATCGGAAACAGTCTTGTGTAGTGTTTTTTATTGCATTAATAAAAAAATCACACATTAAATTATTTATCAAAAAAGCAAACACAGTTAATATACGATCAGTAATATACTATATGACATAGCAATCTAATATCTATCTACCGTCTTATATAATTATCTTTAAGGGTGCAATCCGCTCCGCCGCAAATCCGGTGATGATAACAAGCCTACCATCGTTGTCAGTTAGGAAAAAAAACGAATTCTCTTCGGGATCTGACCGATTTCATGTTTAACTTCCCAACCAACCATAACTCATGTACCTCCTCTCCCCCACAGCTCCCAATAGCATCATCAGAGCCGCACTACAGCACTCCCGTGCGCCATCGACGGAACCTCTCCATCGGTACCACGAACCTTGCCAACAACGCTGCCGCGGCCAGCCAGGCCGGCCTCACCACGATGAACAGGACTATGGATGAGAGGACCACCGCCAGTCTACTGGCCGATGACTTGGCGGTTAGTTGAGAAATGTTAAAGATATTGTTTCTAAGATAGACGTTAATCTTTATATCCTATGTCAAAAGTGGGGGAATATTGACCTCAATGAGTATGTGTTTCTCAAGTCCACCCATTTAAGAGCTTTTAAAACGATAAAGTTACCGATTAATTTTCGTTTTCTTGGTGGAAAGCGGTCGGTGGCATTTGGTCATTAAAATCAGATTAAAAGCTTTGAAGTTATCGGTTCTTTCCTCTTTAATTACCCGACTACGGCAAAGCAAAAGGAGGGTTATGATTTTGACAGGCTATGTATGTATGTATGTATGTATGTTCATCTGTTTCCACATAACTTCTAAATTGCTTGTCAGAATTCGACAAATGACATATCATTAGAAGCGTCTTAATTGTCCGCTGGTTATAGGCTATATAGGGTTTCACAAAAATCTAATGTGGCGCCCACTAGCGGACAAAACATACAGAGTAAAAAATAAAGTTAAGATAAATACGCCGTGTTTGGTATCATTGGAAAGCGCTTTACTTGTACATTTTAAATATATATATATATATTACTAGCATTTGCATGTGACTTTACGTATATTCATGGACTGATTGCATATAGTTCACATCTTTTCGTTCATAGCTTCTTTACTACGTCCCCTTAAAATATAAAACATGTTGGTTCATCAATTTAACTTTTGATAATATTATGCGCCACAAATACACTTTAACACCAAAATAGTACAAATAATAAAAGTTAAAAACTAAAACCCAATTACGACAAAACGACGCCGAAAAAGTATAAAACAAGACTTTTAGAACACTGAACTGAACAAAGTTGCTTATGTAGTTCCAGTAAATGGACACATTTAGACGACAAATGCTTATGTTGAAAATTGACAATAATGTCATACAATACTATTTTGAAGTATGCAATATTTACTATGTAGAGATAAGTTTTCATGTTTGAAAGGCGTAGTCACACGTTCCATACACAAGTACCTACCTACCGTAGCACTTTGACAACGTGTGACTGCGGTTTTCCAAACATGAAAACCTATCTCTACATAGTAAATATTGCATACTTCAAAATAGTATTGTATGACATTATTGTCAATTTTCAACATAAGCATTTTGGTAGAGTCTACTGTGTCCATTTACTTGGAACTACATAAGCAACTTTGTTCAGTTCAGTGTTCTAAAAGTCTTGTTTTATACTTTTTCAGCGTCGTTTTTTGTCGTAGTTGGGTTTTAGTTTTTAACTTTTTATTATTTTAATTTCTCTAATCTAAAATATGTTTTGGGAAATTTAAGTTATGAGAGAGCAATTGTAAAGTTTACTTGTTATTTAAATTGTTCGAACTGAGAGTTAAATATACTTTTTTACTCTTTTTTCAGTCTGCAGTGGAAAACTTAGTGGTATTACCAACAACACCCAATACATCTACAGACGGTGATACAACACACGACTATGCCGAAATATACACACCAAGTAGAGGTAAGTTTTTGAATAATATTATTGAGATAGCAAATTGAAATAAAACTAATTTTACGGATTAAACTCGCGTATATCGGTATCGTCAACATTAATCGGGAACTCTAAATTATATTTAGAATACCAATAGGTACACGCGAGTTTGATACGTAAAATTAGTTTCATTTCAAACGTGTAGTGCTCTCGTAAATAATAGACAATACTATGGCGAAACATCTTATCGTCTCTTCTATCTATAATCGAATTTTAATATGTTATAAATATGTTTTATTAGGGTTGAACAAGTAGAACTATTTTCATATGACTTTACACAGAACCAGACCGCTCAGTCGGCCGCGTCTGCGTGTAAAACTCTAAAGCCTCCTCCGAACCCGGTCAATGCGTCGATCGTTTGTCGGTTTTAAAACGTCGCATTTGCGCGTCGGACGAGTTACACCGATGATGATCAGTGGCGTAACTATACCTGTTGAAGTCCGTGGCAAAATTAATCGGATGGGGCCCCGTGGATCCCCCGTTCTTTTTTTGACGTGAAAACGTCTTAAATTAGGTTGGCAGTTAAGATTCTCCTACGACCGGGGGCCCCTTTCGATGAGTCACCGAACGAGAGAGGCCCGCCGAATGCCTTGCCGTCTTGCCACTCCTGTGATCGGTTACGCCACTGATTTTATTTTTATTTTATTTATTTAGGTAAACCAACGACAGTTACAACAATACAATCACATTTTTCACACGTAAACTTAAGCTAATTGCACTATCACTTAAAGGTCAACACAGCTATCTAAACAACAATTGTTACTTAGTGATTAATTAAATATTCATATCAGATTAAAAAAATACAAAAACACAGAATATAAATATAAAAAACATATAAAAATGTACCATTCTATATAAAACGTCGGTCGCTGTGTATGAATTTGGTAGGGACATAAATGGTCATCCAAAGAATCGCTGCACTTATTGTGGCAAATTTTACAGACTTGCGATAAAGGTGAATTGATGATGATTATTGGTCGTTGCAGAGCGCACGCCCGCCTGGCAGGGCCCGGTGAGCGTGGCGGTGCAGGGCGACAGCCGCGGCTCGTCGGCCGACAGCTGCGCCTCCGAGCCGCCGCGCCCGCCCACGCCGCCGCTGCACCGCTTCCCCAGCTGGGAGGCCAAGATCTACCAGGTCGGGACGATAAACAATAAACATGTAGAACGAATGCTTACACATAATGATCCTGTCTTTTGAATGTGTAGAGCTTATAACCATTTAAGTAAGGACTTGGACATCTTCTCATTATCTCATTTATCTTACTTGAAAATACGTAAATCCAAGTTACAATGTTATTTGTGTAGTGTAACTTTTATTTCCTTTTGATTGCTCCTTTTGTAATGTATGTAGAGTAATATGGACTTTAACATATGTTTATTTTTACAAACTGTTTGAACTATACAATGCCATTGCCGTGTTCAGCTATGATCGGGGCGCAAATTTAACTGTTATCTTACCTAAAATATTTTTTGTATAAGCCTGGATTTGTGTTCTGTTGCTGTACCAAATAAATAAATAAATAAGTAAGTAAATAACATAACCAAACCCACTAACGGACCAGACGTTCAGTTTAGACTAACCGGGGTCGATTTTGAAGGGGTTGTCCCGTTTTGAAGTAATGCCCCCGTAAAATACAAAGTATAGCAAACTTGTTAACAAATCCGTTGTTTAAAAAACAACGAGACCGACGATCGAATAGGTAAATTAAATATTAGTCTTTATGGGTCTATACGCGTTATTAGGAGTAGCAAATTGCATAGCTACTTACTGCCCGACGTTTCGACTGGGTTACACCAATCGTCGTCGAGAGCGAACTGGCAACTAAACTTTGAATAAGTAAATTGTCCCATTTTTGCCCCGACTGATACTACTAACTAATATTGCCCCGTTTTAGCAAATCTGTTGTCTAAAAAACCAGACCACTTTCGGAAAGAGAGCCTTTTTCGCATATGTCCCGTTCGGGGCCAAAAATGGTCACATAAGCTGCGACATGGTCACTTGGTCAGGACCGGAAGCGAAGCTATGTATCGGCCGTGTGGGACCTCAGGCTACAGGGCCGATTTATAAAATGTTATCCACTTTCTTTGGGGCCCCCAACAAAGTTGAGAAACATCCCCAACAAATTTTGATACTGCCCCTTTCAAGACTCGCTAAGCGTAGCGAGTCAAAAGAGAGCAAAAAGAAAAAAAAGAGGGCAAAATTTTTCATATCCATTAGCGACTGGACATTAGTGGACATGATAAATGTTGTTATTTCATATTCACCATTAAGAAATATTCAAATCATAAGAAGTTAAAAAAATTAAAATCAAATTCAATTTTATTGTTGAATGATACAAAGTAAATGTCCTTTGATTGATAAAAACCCAGATTATAAACTAAAAAAGACAAATTGAAAAACACAATCACGGTGAAACATAGTAATTTAGATTTCAAGACCAATCAGAGGTATCTAACAGTAATCTGTTTGAGTTTGCCCCAATTTTGTTTTCCCTTGTGTGTTTGTCCCACCTTATCTAACTTATCCCATTTTTTTTTACTTAACACCCTTGTGTGTCTGTCCCCATTTTTCACTTGTATCTCACCTGGTGTCTGTCCCCCAGGTGGCAGACGACGGCCTCCAGCAGTCGGTGGAGGGTGAGCTAAGCCCTCCCCCATGTCCGAGACCCGTGCACGAGTCCACCAGCTACCAGGACATCTCCGTGCCGGTTTACGCCACCGTCAAGGGGGTGAGTTGAGTGCTATACTCTTTAGTTTGTATGCTAATGAGATAATAAGTAAATGTATATAACCGACAAAATTAAGTGCTAACTCAGTGTACTTGTGTAATTACAACAGTAAACTAAGTCCTTATCGTCCTTGTAACTCGTAAACGGCAACATAAACGTATCGACTCCGGTTTTCACTATTCTTTGTATAAAACTTCCTACTTCAACGCACACTAATCGGAATACGGTGGTACGATCTATGGATACCTTTCCGAGTTGTAATGTTGTAGATTCTTCCATTTTTCAAATAACTTACGCGTGAAGTTTGTAGTTAACTCTAAATTGAAATCCTATGATAATCCTTGAAATATGGACACCTATCGATTCATATCTATATCATTTGTGTGTATTATTGATTGAAAGAAGGTCATTGAAATTTGTACTTCAAATTTATATCTACGATCTATGGTCGTTCTGAATAACGTTAGATTTGCTATGAATATATTTTTTTCTTCAAATGAACTGTATCTCAGCTAATAATATTTGAATAGTAACGGTTTAATATCCCATATTGTTACCATTATTTCAGCGCGCTAGTCAGATAAGGTCAATGCCGTTCACCGGCGATTCGTCCGACGACTCTTCGGATGGCGAGGAGTCTATGGGCGGAGTCGTTGTCCACCACACCACACCGCACCATACTTTTGGTAAGTGTAAATGCCCTTGATATGTCTAAGGTAAGGTACCTTAAACTCATACATAAATTATTTCCAACACAATACTCCACAATTTCATTTATCGACAGAGATGAATATTTTGTAAAATATTTGAAAACTGATGCATTTGTATGATGTTCAATGGATGTTAACATCTCCCGCATGATTCGGTTTAATCCTCTATGCTTTATTTATACATTATAACTTGATTTATTTAGATGAAAAGCCTCCAAAAGGTCTTTCTTAATCACCTAGTTCTTATTGAATACGTAACCATCTGTTACTAATTAACCCTTTTATAAACAGGTGGTCCTTCAAGCCAGATAAACATGCCGATAAACAACATAAACATGACGAGTATTCTCCCCGCGGCGATCCAACAAACATCAAACCATGCACTAGTGTTGACGAATAGTGCAAACGGCCAATGCAGTTCGTCCGACACTAGTTTGAGCGCTAGTAGTCCGTCGAAGAGTGTCAAGACTAGTTCCAGCCTTAGTCCTGCTAAGAGATCTAGTAGCGGATCTCCGAGTAAACAGAGCAAGACTAGAGGTGAGATCTAATTAAGTAGTGTCAAGTCTAAATTAGAAATTTGATATTTATTATTAGTTACTACATTCACTACTATAGTAATTCACATTACTACTTTTACGACCTGTTGAAATAGAAGTCTTGTGTCATGCTTAAATTTTAGATTTCCATCTATCAATTTGAACAATTTCATTTCATTACACGAGGGGGAGTAGAGTAGAGGTGAAATCACTATAAATCGAACTTTCAAATAATAATAGCTTGTGCCTAATAGTGGACCAATAGATGATTAGGGAAATCCCAATCTCACTATTAAAAAAGGCAAAATCCTTTTTTGTTCGGGTCCATTTACACCGAACGCAGCGAGGCCGCTCCTGTCAAGTAGGAGTGTAAACGGCCTAGTGTGAGGTCGGATTGTCGAGCGGTTTTCGAACGGTGTTTTGAATACCTTTGTGGGCCACCACATATCAGACTACATAGTATCATCATCATCTTCAGCCCATATACGACCCCACTGCTGGGGCACGGTACTACCCTAATCTAGGGCGATAAGGCCTTAGTCAACTACGCTGACCAAGTGCAGATTGGGAAGTAAGTGATTACACAACCTTAGATTTTTTTCATATATGTGCGTGCAGGTTTCATCACAATGTTTTCTTTCGCCGTTAATGCGTCGGCTAATCGTACATATGAAAAGCACAGTGATACGTGGCGGGGCCTTAGCTGCCGACCTTTCGCATGCCAAGCAACGACCCTAACCAGTAGGCCATCGCTTTTTACATAGTATCATTCACTCTTAAACACATGAATGACAAGTATTTTAGAGTTAATCACATGTATGAACTAAGCGGCCCATCTGTCTTCGGCCATCGACGCTTATTACATGGTATTTTGGCGACATCTGATTAAAAACTTCGCAATACCACCAACAGATGGCGCTTACACACCATCTCCACAAGAGTGTGCCTAATGTATGAATCCTACATCACACTTTAAAGTTATTCGGGCCACTCAGTATATATAGGGCAAAAACCAAGATGGTAATTGGACCATGGTCCCCGAGCACGATCACCTAGCTCGGCGGAAGATCTTCCCTTTTAGGATCACTCCTAAAGTATCATTCGCCCTTAAACGCATGAATTTTTTTTTTTTTTTTTTTTTTTTTTATAAAGAGGCTAACAAGATGACCTCACTCCACCTGATGGTAAGCGGTAGTGAGATCCAAATATGAGGTCGACAGGCACAATAGACCATATTGAGCCTGTCGCACTCACCCTGAAAGCCGTGAAAAAGGAGACCACTGCTGCGGCAACAACGAGACCAGGCGTGGAGTGTCGCATTGGTATTGAGCTGTGCGGGTCCGAGTTGGCCAGTCCGCCGGACGGAAGGGCCCCCGTGTCTACGGGTCTCCCTGGCCGGCGGGCTGACCCGCTCCGCCCGCACAATACCGCCGCTAAGACTCCACTGGTCCGGCGCTTGCCGCAACAATGGTCCCCCCTGGCTCCGGTTCGTACAGTGCTGATCCCGGAACGCGACCTGACCAAGAGAGGTCAGAGTCACTTGGCGGGTTTAACACAACTGTATGGTGGTAACAGCAACCGGTCGACAAAATGTCTCCCACCTGAAAAAAATGAATGAATGAATGAATGAATGAACCTGAATGAACTAATCTTATCATCCGTCCCCTTCCAGACACATCGTTCGAGTCGGGCATGTCGGACGACTACGCGATCCCCCCGGACGCGGTGTCGTGCGACAGCGGGCGCGGGTTCGAGTCCGGGTCGGCGTCGCTCGCGTCGCTGTGCCGCGCGCCGCCCGCCGACTCGCCGCGCCGGCACGACGCGTTGGAGAAGAGTGGACACTTGGCTAAGCTCGGTGGGAAGTTGAAGACCTGGCGGAAGCGATGGTAAGTTATAAGGGATGTAGGTTCGATACCACGGTGATGCAACAAGTTCAGGGGTTCAGGGGTGAGAGCTATCCTCTCTCCGGTAAGTGCGATGATGATGATGATTACAAAGCTACACCGAGCCGTCGTCGTCATCATCATCAGCCCATCGCAGTCCACTCCCTACTCGCCGCGCTCGAGAAGAGAGGGCATCTTGCCTAGCTCGGCGGGAAGTTGCAGACCTGGCGGAAGCGACGGTGAGTCATAAACGTGGGTTTGATGCCACCGGAGCATCAAGAACTTCAGGGGTGAGAGCGATCCGGTGATGATGACAAAACTACTCCAAGCCGGCGTCATCATCATCATCATCGGATTTGAGTCCGGGTCGGCGTCGCTCGCGTCGCTGTGCCGCGCGCCGCCCGCCGACTCGCCGCGCCGGCACGACGCCTTAGAGAAGAGTGGACACTTGGCTAAGCTTGGTGGGAAGTTGAAGACCTGGCGGAAGCGATGGTGAGTTATAAGGGATGTAGGTTCGATACCCCGATGATGCAAGGTCAGGGTTGATAGCCATCCTATCTCCCGCGAGTGCGATGATGATGACAAAGCTACACCTAGCCATTGCCGTCATTATCACCATTATCATCATCATTATCATCAGCCCATCGGAGTCCACTCCCCTCTCGCCGCGCTCGAGAAGAGTGGGCATCTCGCCAAGCTGGGTGGGAAGTTGAAGACCTGGCGGAAGCGATGGTGAGTCTTGGGGAAGTGGGTTCGATACCCCGGTCATGCGAGGTCAGGGGTGAGAGAAATCCTCACTCCTGCGAGTCCGGTGATGATGACAAATCTATACCAATTAGAAAACTGAAAATGTGAACTGCACCCGTTCACCCGTGATCAAGGCTCTGGCAATAGTGCCTAAATATCTGTAGCTCATTAAAACAAAACATGGTAAATATCCCGGATATCTTCAGTTTTCTAATGTGTGTAACCATGACAGTTTAAAATTCTATATAAAGCTATACCAAGCCATCATCGTCGACTTCTTCTACACACCAATCAACCGACTCCACAGTATATTAATAACCTTTATCTCACCCAGGTTTGTCCTGAAGAACGGCACCCTCTCCTACTGGAAGTCCCAGTCCGAAGTAAACAGGAAGCCTCAAGGGCAGATCGGTCTAGGGGAGGCGTGTAAGATCTCGCGCAACGAGGGCGCGGCCACCTTCGAGATATTCACCGGGAGTCGAACCTACTACCTCACCGCTGATAGCATCGCCACTATGGAGGATTGGATCAGGGTGCTGCAGGTAGGTTGGATGTATTGGTTGGTTGAAGCTTTTGAAGTACTCGAGAAGAATATAAAAGTTGGAAGGGACAATATGTTTCATATCTGTGGTAGCCCTTTCAATTTCTTAAACGATTGCTCTTTCAAACTGTTCCAAGTCAATATCCTAAACAAACTGTACACAAAAAAATGTCTGTAAAGAAATAATACGATACATAGTAAAGATCAAAGATTATCCACGTGTTTTGGTATCATATGTATGTGGACATTGATGTAAATTACTTGAAGATTTGGTAACACATACGTATGTCACCAAATCTTCAAGTAATTTACACCATTTTCCACATCCAATATAGGAAGTGCCATCTGACTTGATCTACGAAGTTTGCTAATAAATTTAGAAGATATCATCTTCCGAATGCGTTATTTCAAGATTAAGCAAGACACCTATTTAGGTGTCTTCTGGTGCCTATTTGGTGTGATCTAGACTAAACTTGACTTGACACTAAAACTCGTGTGACAAGTAATACTAACAAACGAAACTCCACAGAACGTGCAAAGGCGGAACGCGACGAAACTCCTCCTTAGCAAGGAAGATAACAAGCCGACCATCCAGGGTTGGCTCACCAAGGTCAAAAACGGGCACGCCAAGAAGAGCTGGTGCGTGCTCATAGGGAAGATGTTCCTGTACTTCAAGTCGCCTGGCGACCAGGTAAGAACCTTTGACTTAATCCCAGTAGTCTAAACTTAGGCCTCAGGAGTTTTGACTCGCCGCGACGGGTATTTAACTTATCAATGCCCAATTCATAAGAGCCATCCGCTCCGCCAAGTCCGGTGATGATGACAAGGCTACTCCAAGTCATCATCGTAAGTCAGTTAGGAAAAACTCCTCTACTAGAGACGTTACTTACAATGATTTTATTAAATCTCTGTTCATATTTTTATGTTTCATTTTAATGTTATTAAAGCTCGATGTTAATTTAAATCTTTGTTTATTCCCTGGGCAAACCATAGAGGAGGCATGACCCTTCCACATTTACAACGTTCCAAGATCTAAGAAAAGACCAAAAAACTAAAATGGAAAGGCATATTTACTTTTTCAACTGACTTTCAATGTCGACAGCATGCTGGATGCATGGGAATAATCCAAACTATTTCCACTAGTTAAAAAAAAATCATAAACGCGTGAGACAGTTTTTCCAAAATTATGGATGTAGATCCGATGCTGACGCATTAAAAACAGCTATACACTACACATAGAACATTTATCTTGCATTATAGTTTTGTAGTGTAAACAATAATAACCCTTATTCTCCTTCCAATAGAACCCAACCGGCCAAATCAACATGCGTGACGCCCGTGTCGAAGACGTGGAACACGTCTCCGACTCGGACTCCGAGGAGAAGAACGACGACGCGCGAAACCACCTCACTGTCGCCATCTATCCGCAGCACCAGGTAACTGCGGTCAGTGAGAGATACATTTATATACTATGCCTGATGTGTTTGTGATTAGATGCGTGTGTTTGTAGTGTTGGATGATGTTTTGTTGAACAATCAGAACTAGTTACGTAGAGTAGGTACTCTACGTACGAAATCTGGTATCCACCGACGAGCGTTTCTCTTGTCTTGTCTGAAGTATGTTTATAGTGTGATGTGGTAATCATCAATCTCTCACGAAAGCTGTTACCATGTCATAGCGGTCCAGTGTCTTTCCCGAATTTAGGGTAGTTCCACATAGGCATTGGACCTTTCTGGGTAGGAAACTTTCCCAAAAAGATAAATACTTTTACGCGTAGAATGCACTTTGTTTGTTTGTCTAGTTTTTCTCATGCCTCGTTGTGATTCACGTTATCGTTGAGTTTGTGATTATGAGAGATACATTCATCTCAATACTAATTTTCTGTAGAGCTAGCTCTCTAGCTCTCTAGCTGAAGCGTAGAATTTAAAATAAGTTCTATCATATTTTTGATCCTATCATGAGCTCGCTAATTTGTGTAGAAATAGGTTGAGGGGTGGGCGCATGTCGAAATCAAATAATTTATGTGGTTGGCTGTGTTACACAAAAATGTAATTATCGAATTCACGAACACACTATGTAGAATTTGCACAGGTTGGATTGAAATCTTTAATGTGTTTTATGTCAGCACATTAGGAGAAACTCCCCTAGGCTACCAAAGCATAGGATAGCGTAGCACCAAGCACCATAACAAATAGATACTTAATAGTTGTGACAGGTCTTGTGACTTTGAAACCTACATAAAATTGTGTGATAAGCATGTGTTGTTTCTTATGTGGGTATGTTATAATATGTATTCAAGTATAGTTATTGCTATTTTTCACTGCTTCTACGAAATTAATTCTGAATTTCGTAAAAGAGCGTTCAACAGGTCACTTATGGACATTAGTGACCTGTGGGTCTGTGGACCTTGAATGTGGATTCACAAGCCTGTGACAGTGTTATTTATATAGTCTTGTACACTAAATCAGTTAAGCATCTTACCATGGTATCAAATCTATGATCCGACCGATCGGGAGATATATTTGGCGATCTGGTTTTATATTTATTACCTGCATGTATGTACAGTATCGTAGCAGTTATTGTCAAATTCCTTAACTCTCATTCCAGGGGCCGACGTACCTGCTCTTCGAGAGCAAAGCGGACAAAGACTCTTGGCTGTACCACCTGACGGTAGTGAGTGGAGGAGGCCTCAGCCAAGGCACACACTTCGAACAACTGGTGCACAAGCTCATGGAGACCGACGGCGACCCTAGTACGTATACCGTCTGCCATTTGACACTTGGCGACATCTGACAAAAAAGTTCTTGTAGCAACCAACAGATGGCGCTTTTAACCAAAATACATACTAAAACCAGAACGAGTATGTTATCCTACAACGCGCCAATAATGGGCCTACAGAGTGTACCTTTAATACACACAAAGTTTATTGAACCTTTGAATGTATCCCAAGTATGGTCCATCTAAGAATCGACGAAGCAAGATCTTTTACTTTTAGGTTATGAAAAAGTGATAGTTTGTTACTGAAATTCAAAACGTGAATAAACTATAAATAGTTCATCCTCGATAATGTCCTTAATTTTCATTTAATAATGTATATCAACCTTACTGAATGATCTTGTATTTTAATTTCAGACTGTGTACTATGGCGGCATCCGACGCTCCTGTATTCGAAAGAGAACATCACATCCCCTCTAACGTCACTTAACTCAGAAGCGTTGCAGGCAGAAGCGTTAAAACTATTTAAAGTAAGCAATGTTGAAATCGTGACTACCTTACCACATGATACTAGGATAACCCCTTAAAATTTGTGAATTAGGGACATGTATGTGTTCTTAATTTAGGTCAGGCTGATCTGGCATGTTTTCGTCAAAATGCCATGATTTTCTTAATAAGTTTTCTTCATATCATATATGAAGATATACTTCATATAATGATGGATGGTGCTTTAGAATTGACCAGCTACTTATATTCATAATACGTGTATCCATAAATTCCTTTGGTACGCGACCCACATTTTTTTAAATGTTAACATCCACAACACAATTTGTTTTATATCTAGCGCACTATATGGTGCCAGTGAAAGCAAATTAGAAGACACTCCCCTAGACTACCAAAGCATAGGATAACGTAGCACCAAGCACAATATCAATCAGATATATAGTAGTTGTATCAGGTCTTGACGTTCTTTTTTAATCATCTGAGAAAGTCAAATCAAAAGTCAAAATTTTAATACAAAGTCAAAACTTTATACACCGTGAAATTTTAGTGGTTGTTTACCGCAGTAAAATGATTCTATCTTAGTAGTACAAAAGATGTGTGCAGTTCTTTTTTGGTAAAATCAATAAATGCCGGTTTTACGAAAGGTTTATGACTTAGGGTGTAGAGCTTCTTTAGCTTTAAGCATCGATTTCATGCGGCAAGCAGTACCTGAATACGTCACATCTTCAAAAACAACGATAGCTTCTCTCGTTTCCGAGTTGGAAAATTATTATTCTGAAAAATCGAAAAAAAAAAATTGTTTTTTCGAGGAATAATTTGTATGATTCGATAGTATTACTAAAGGCAAGTCGTTCTGCCACCGGAAAACAACCACTAAAATTTCACGGTGTATAGGCGTGAAAATTCATGCACTTATAAATCGTCGGTAGGTACAGTTCAAAATAAAAAGTAAAAGATACATATATACATAAATCACGCCTTTTTCCCAAAGGGCTAGGCAGAGATCACTTGCAGCGATCCACTTTTCACCTCTGTGGGATACGTGACGGGACGGGTTGTGAACCACGTCGCCGTCATTCTGCCTTGTGCATTGTTTTAACAAGGTCATTGCGTTCCCACGAGTAGTAAGGATATATGATGGGGTAGTAGTAAGTAAAAGATAAGTGATTTAAATAGTAGTCAGTAGTTGTGTCAAGAATTAGGGGTCCGGTGATGATGATAAGGCTACTCCGAGCCATCATCGTAAGTCAGTTTGGAAAAAATATGGGTGCGTTTAGCCGATAGACAGACTGGTCAGAATCTGAGAGTGCTGAACAGCATTCGACAATTCTGACTACAGTATCGGCCAGAACCATGCTGAGTGGAAATGAGAGAAGTGAAGTTAGCTGTTATTCCGCCATATGACGAATCAATCAATCAATCTGAATATCGCCACTTAGCATTCCTCAGCCGCGTCAGCCTATGCTACTCAGCAATCGCCATTTTTCTTTCTGTGCTGACAAGATTGTGTGTCGGCTAAACGCACCCAATGTGTCAGGTCTTGACTTTTTTTTTTTAAAACATCTGACACATGCCCCATTCCAGTGCGTGCAACTGTTCATGTCGGTGGCGGTGGAGCACGCCGGCATCGACTACCACGTGGTGTTAGCGCAGAACGCTCTCGCCCAATGCCTCGAGGTATCCGAGCTGCAAGACGAGCTGGCCTCAGTGCTGGCCAAGCAGGTGTCGCCCGTCACGCACTCGAAGCACGGCGTGCAGGTACCGAATACCCCACCACCCCGCAGGCATATCATTAAAGCGGCCAAGCTTAAGAATGTAAGTTGGGTTTGTGTTTGTTTTTTTTCGAAGTGATGGCTGTGGCGTTTGCGTTTGGGGTTTGCATTTTTTTTTTGACCGAATTGGAGATCGATTTGCAGTTGAGGTATTTTTTACTTGTGGACAAGTGTGGAGACCTATGCCAAGTAGTGGGATAACAATGGTTGATAAAAAAATTAATTGATAATCTATATTGAAAACACAGTCGGTCGTCTTGGTGATTTCATTGTGGACTCTAATATGTAACAAATAACAAATCGTTTTGCATTTTAAAGACTGTGTGTAGAATCGCTATTGATATAGAAATTGACATCTAAGTACAGTTATTTTTATAGAATTTCACTAACTGTCTTATAAAAATACCTGTAATAAATCCATCTCGTGTATTATACAAATATGCTTATGCGTAAAAATGCAAATCAGTTGTTGTCAATTTTAAGATATTAAATATCATTATCATGTAAATACTTTACAATAATATGACGTCAACAGCCACCACTTATATAGCTGTTATTTGTTTTAAACTTGGTGCTATTTGTATTTATTAAATATCCCAATATGTTAAAATAATATTTGCTTCTTTACTCATAAATACTTAAACTAAATATTAATTGATAATTTAAATAAGCACCAGGTTTAAATTGGATATTTATGTTTTATTTGCTGTCTGATGAACAGTGGTGTAAGGGTGTTTACACACGCGGTATTTGCGAGCTGTCATATTAAAGGCACATGCACATTTGATGCGTTTCAAATGCGTTAATGAATAAATCGAATCGGCGAACAAATTGCTAAAAATACCTCGCAAGTAGCAAAAGTGACAACACTCTTAGACAATAATGTTCCTTAAAGATATGTTACACACTTATTTGAGCAATTTTCACCAATGACCGTTTTTACCAGTCATTAGTTCACGTTCGCAAGAACCTCAATCGATCTGCTAGTCACTTCGCTCGTACAAATGTGTAGCATACCTTAACCATTCTAAATGTAAAGCATGGCTTTTGGTGTCTCCATATCTAGCGATGAACACCAATAAGTAAAAACAACTAATCAAATGACCAATTAATGATTTAGGTGAATGGAAAGTTATAGGCAGTAACAGGTGGATATGAAAATATTAAGGTTTTAGTAGGATTTTAAACAAATCATTCATTATAGCATACTTACATGATGAATAAAAAATCAACTTTATGTATATAATATAACAGAAACTTTGTATACTTAAACAATATTAACCGTAATAAATATTAATATGCAGTTTAATAATTTGGTTGAAAATTAGCAAGCAAATTAATGTACTTAATATACAGATAGTATAAACAAAGAGAAACATAGACTTACTTACTAGTGTAGTTTTACTCATTTACTTAACAATTTTCTTTTGATCATAACTAAAGAGTGTTAAAATCTACGTTAAAAGTTTGATAAGTATCACTAGAGTCATTTACAGAGAGTAATAGGAGTAAATAATAAATCTACGTAACGGTCCATCGGTGTCATAGAAAATAATGTAATTAAATTCAGATGTTGAAAAGTGATTCTATTACTTCTTCAGTACAATATTTCTCATGTAACATACACTTCGCTTCATATTCGCAAGGGCTTCTGCTAAGGCTTCTACGCTTTTGTCACCCGGGTTTATCATCAATGTTTTATACACCGTTTCTAATTTACTAGCACATTACATAGAGTAGACTGGGCTAAATTAACAACTTTTAATTAAACATATAAAAAGTAATTTAGAGCTAAATAGGCAATTAAAATTAGACATGATGTAACTTATGATTGTTATGAAGACTTTTTATTTTTCTTTTAATCTGATCATCAGTAAATAATAATATTAAAGGCAGATTACATCGAAATTCTTTAAAAATAATGTTGATAAATGATTGTAAGTTACACAAGTTCTGAAAAAAATATAAAAGTAAGCACATAAATAAAATAGTAAGTGGACTGTACAAAATGTTTTGATTGATGAAATAAAACTAATCATGTCATCAATGCGAGTAATAACTATTCATAGGAGGAAATTAAATGTTCCATTGCACCGTTAACTGGAATACCCTAACAAAACTTATTGCAATATATTGCAAAACAGTTTGTTTGTAATGCGGCATAAATAATATACAAAAAGTACAGTCCATTTGGTAGGTAAATTAGATTTAGGCGTCAAAGTAGCTTTTAAAACTAACGTTAAATAGCGTTGATAAACTGTAAATATACACTAACAAACCATTATTTTATTAAGTAAGCTTTATGTGTGGCTATCGAGTAAATATCGAGTGCTTATTGTCGTGGCCGATCAATTTGGAATTGTGTATGTGAACACACTTATTGGCTTTAACAAAATTGGCATATTATATTAAAATTGGGTTCTCGTGATGAAATTGGGTGTTCCAACTTGGTCTATATGTTATGGCAACATATGATATCCTTTGACAACAAACGGCTGTTTGGCTATTATTGCTTGAACACACATGACAATAAGCAATAGAAAAACCGAATGGTGATGTCAAAGGCATGAAAGACTATGACTGGCTTTTATGAGGTTACAACTAAGAAATTATGTTGGAAAATAGTTGTAACTAATAAGAGCCGAGATAGTGTTGCCATAACGAACAAACAACGGTTTGCTTGTTGCAATCTTTCAAATGGAATGTTGGTGTAAATTTTCCCCGAATTTTTTAGTTTTTTTTTTCTCAAGTTTTCATCCAAGAATGTCTTCCCCACGTCCCATAGATTTAGGGAATGAACTTTTTGTTGTTATATCATTCATACTCTATCATAGCTAGTGTTTCCTTCGCACTCTTCAATTTCCTTTGTATAAAAGGTTGATGTTGCAAGTTTTAGTCTGTTACCCATATATAATCAATCATACCCTTATTATATAAGTTAGTGTACTTCAAGGTAAGTATGTAAGTGTAAATAGGTTTAAGTTGAGAGTTATTACTGCATAATATGTCGTAAAATTTAAGATTCAAATTTGCACAATCTCTACTTCAACTGGACATTATTCTTTTACTACATACATTATTCGTTTAAGAACCCATATTCCTTACATGTGCTTTATTGTCTAATATGTTTCTCTATGTATTGCTTTGCAAATGCAATGCTAGTTGGTTGATATACTAAAGAACCAATTTTACCTATCTTAATTTAAAACTAGCTTCGCTATCCATTTTACTTTCTTCTTCCATTTTCCTTTTTTGGACACTTCGCAAAATCATAATATCTTATGTGGGATCATACATTAGATATTATTCTTCAAAATCGTTAAAACACATTCATTTTGAAACTTACACTTTCATGTTATTTTTCACAGTACACCTGAGTCATTATTATCTTTGATTATTTCTAAAGAAGTTGGTTTTAACTTCAAACTATTCTTTCATTATATTATAATATTACGATATGGTTACATATGTGTAATTTCATTCATGACATATTATGTAGTTCTACTCGTCAAATATATATAAGAATATACCTATTGAACACTGCACTAGCTCTGTACACGATTTTACCTATTGTAAATATAAATTCGGGAAGTTGCTATGGGATCTTTCCTACGGCTGTCTATGGGAGATAACCGAACACACATGGCATATAGCACTTGCACTAACAAATCTATTGCAAAGAGATTTAAAATTAAAATACAAAGTATAAGTAATTAATGAAAGAAAGAAGTTGGTTAGGAAATTTGTATATTAATAACGTATTAAAGAGTTATTTTTTTGTTTTCCTCGATAATATAACCATCATCAAAATGTTACATTAAAATACAATTATAACTTCTATTAAGTATATCATAAAAAATATGTGTTACTACAAAACAACAACATATAATAAATAAATTCCTTTTTACAGTGCCAGTTAAATCGAAATACTCAGGACAATAAATATAATTTTATTATGAAAATGTCTTATATAAAGGGCGTTGGAAATCATCCCTGCAACTGACCGTTCATAGCCCCGAACTCCCCTTTTTTATATCTTAACTTAACCGCTCCCTTTTAAAAATGTTCTCATAAAGTAAATCTCATCTAACTAAATGTCCTAACTAGTAAACTAAACCCAGTCAGATCTCAAACTTAGACACTTAGTAACTCGTCTATCTGTTAAACTGGACAACAGTGTCGACATAGGCTCCCCTAGTCCCAAGTAGCGCAGGCCCGAACGGACCGAACACCAACATTTCATTTGTACAGCAACTGCTACTGTGCGCGACACAGTCCCTGTTCACTTGCGACACGGGCGCTTCGTCGGTCGGCGGCGACAACAAGAGCGGCGACGTTCAGCCGAACGCGGCGGGCTCGCCGAGCTCGATACAGGTAATGTGTAGCTTAAGGACAGCACACAGAGTTCATATTGCAATGATACTTGAACAGGTACACTCACGAGCCCATATTATGAACGCTAAGCGACGCAATCTTCGATCCTCGACGATTTTAGTCTCTAAATATACGAGTATGAGCCTTGGTTATCAAGGCGATTGACGATTTTAGTCCCTACCATATGATTATAAAGTTCGTGACCGGTTGACCCGTGATCAGTGCGCTTGCATCAGTGCCGAAATAACGAGAACTTGATAATTTAAGCAAACATGGTAAATATACCAAATTACTGTAATGGTACATATTCAGTTGTCTAATGACTGTAAGTATAGTCATATCTTGTTTGTTTACCTTTACTTCTACTACAACAAGATATAAATTCTGGAATTTGTTTTCTAATGAATTAAATAGTGACTTTTTGAGTAAGTTAACGTTAATGTGACCGTAGAGCCATTTAAATGTTAATGTTAAACTTGTGTTTGTAGTTTCTCAATCAGCGATCGAATGTAATTTGGCTAATTAGAAAAACAACTAATGATTTATTCAATGACACTGTAACACCTTCCTTCTTATCACATTTACAATGTTATAGGTAGGTATAAAGTATTGTCAACAATAAAGTTAATACGTTTTTAACTACTAATCCTAACTTTAGCCCAAGTTTTGTAATAGTAAATGGTCGTAATATCACATTGAATTATCCTCTAGATTAGCCCCTTGTAACATTCGCCAGCTATTATCGTGTATGTATAGACGTATTACAGAAAATATTATATTAGTTTAATTCTAATAAATACGATTAGATGTACGACATGTCGAAATCTGACAAACCTAATACTATAGTATTTTATATCTTAGAATCATATTCGAAACGCGCAAATGTATCGTGTCTAATAATTCATCAGTTTACTAATCTATCGTGAAAGAGATATTTTAAGTAACGTCGACCCGTCATCGACAGCTCCGTTTTATTCACTTGGTCCTTCGAGCCGGATACGAACCACACTTCACCAGTCAACTAACCAATGCCGTATCATTACACGATTATGGACCTTTCCAGGCACCGCTTCTTTCCGTGGACTGCAAGAGCAACCCTCCTACGTATAGTTTCGTACAAGGTTGGCAGTTGTTGGCGCTAGCTGTCAGTTTGTTCGTGCCAAGGAACAACAGGCTACTCTGGTATTTGAAGCTACATCTCAGCAGACATGCTGACTCTAAGTGAGTATCAGAAGAAAGATTTTGTATGTTTTGTTCTGTACGAATTTATGCCCTTTATCTTAATCGTTACCTATGATTTTAGCTTTCAATGTTGCTACCGAAACTTATAGCTGATCATAAATATAAAAGAGTTATTGTAGTCTTCCCACTTCTGAACAATAGTTTCCTGCAGTATTAAGACACCCATCCAACTCACTTTGGACCAGAGTAGTAGCTTTTGGTAGCCAGAAACTTACAGAATTACAAAACTGTCCAGAAACTTGTTAACAATTGTAATTTGCGTGTGCATAAATAAATTATCGAATTATGCGGTTAACAACATGTCTATACGTAATTAACAATTATTATATTGTTGCGACCGGATCGGTAGAACAGTGGTCATAGTGACCCTTGCTGGCGGTTCCTAGAGTCGTGGGTTCGATTCCCACTCGGGACAAATATTTGTGTGATGAACATCAGTGTTTGTTCCGTGGGTGTGATTATACGTATTTATTTAAGTATGTATTTATAAATATTATATGTAAATATATCAGTCTCTGACGCCCATAGTACAAGCTCTGCTTAGTTTGCGGTCAGATGACCGTGTGTGGCAATGTCCCAGATATTTATCTATTCTATTCAATCTCTCAATGTAAAGAGGTCACATTTAATAAGGTAAGCGTAAAGGCACCATCGATACAGATGCTTTCTAGTGTTGGTGCCACAGTATATACCGATTGTAAAGTCTGTCAACAATTTTAGGCTATTCTTTTTTGTCGTATGTTTTAGTTAATATTATATTCTGTGTATCTTGCCTTGTTGTTGTAATAAAATATTTTTTATCTTTATCTTATCTTTATCTCAGGACTGAATGCGGCAAGTACGCAGCGTACTGCGCTCGCGCGCTCGAACGCACGATCCGCAACGGAGGGCGCGAGGACAAGCCCTCCCGCATGGAGGTGCTCTCCATCCTGCTCAAGAACCCCTATCACCACTGCCTGCCGCACGCAATACCGGTGCATATGCTCAACAACACCTACCAGGTACGGGATTGGTATATAATTTTATCATGTCATGGTTACGAACGTTACAAAACTTCATTAAAACAAAACAACATAGTAAATATCCCGGACAGTTTCAGGTTTCTAATATGGGATTGATAGTTTAGTTCATATTCCTTAGTAACCTATAAAACTTCAAAGTTATAGAATTGACTTCGCAAAAGATCAGAAAAAAAAAGTTCGAAACGTAATATAATCCCATACGTTCAACTTTATCACACATACACTACACTTATATATGTAGTTGTAAGAATGCAAATGACTCGGTTGATTTGCTTGACAGCAGAGAAGACATGCGCTATCATTGTTCTTTCACCCAGAGCTTATACACCGTGAAATTTTAGTGGTTGTTTTCCCGCAGTAAAATGATTCTATCTTAGTAGTACAAAAGATGTGTGCAGTTCTTTTTTGGTAAAATCAAAAAATGCCGGTTTTACGAAAGGTTTAACCGTAACTCGAAAACACGTTCGAACCGCTTTATGACTTAGGGTGAAGAGCTTCTTTAGCTTTAAGCATCGATTTCATGCGGCAAGCAGTACCTGAATACGTCACATCTTCAAAAACAACGATAGCTTCTCTCGTTTTCGAGTTGGAAAATTATTATTCTGAAAAATAAAAAAATTTTTTTTTTCTTCGCGGAATTATTTGCATGATTCGATAGTATTACTAAAGGCAAGTCGTTCTGCCACGGGAAAACAACCACTAAAATTTCACGGTGTATAACCCTCCAATGTTATATTTCCCATTCGAAGTTGTGGTATCAAGAAAGAACTCCTACTCTACCAAGAATGAACGACCAAGAAGAAACCTTCATAATAAATTAGGCGCAAAACCATGACTGTTTTATCTCTTCACCAGGTGATCAGCTTCGACGGTTCCACGACTGTGGAAGAGTTCCTCTCAACCCTCAGTACGGAGCTGGGTTGCCGGGAGGCCGCAGTTTCGGGCTTTGCACTCTTCAGTGACGACCCTATAGAGAAGGATCTGGAGCACCATATCAAGCCTGATAAGAAGGTGAGTGCTGAGTTTTCCCTTTGAAAAGTCGTCCTTTCTTGGTCCCGCGTGTATTTGCAGTTTAAACTTACGCGTTCCATTACATTAAAAACTAATTCATATGTGTCTAACTAGAACTAAAAACTAACTAGATTGGCGCAGCGACCCAAAACGAGTCTTCGATAATAAGGACCTCCACCTAGGCCGATCCCGATTAATATGGATGGTGGTCTACAAGATATAAAAGGAGTAGCAAATACATAGCTACCCACGTGTGTTGTAGGTGTTTCTTATTTCACTAAGCACCTTCACTTTGATGATGCATCGCAGATCAAGGGTCAAGATCATACGGTACTTTATTTTTAAGAGGAGATATTCTAAACACGGACCAGCTAGCACAGAGGAAGATGACTTCTTGGTATGTCGTATACGTCATACAAATTTTGAGCGATCCAGCTTTGTATACTAGTTGTGGTATTAGTATGAATTATCTGAAAGCACCATCTGTTAGTTGCGGTTGGAACTAACTTGCTGGTTTCGAAATCGGTGAGACTTAATTATTAAGTAGTTAACCTACATGCTCACACTGTCTAAACGTAACTTATTTGTTCTAGCTTTGCGACGTGATATCGAAGTGGGAGACGGCGCTAAGAGAAAAGGGCTCGGGCAAGTTCGAGAACTCGCGGGTGATCCGGCTAACGTATAGAAACAGGCTTTACTTCAAGAACTCCGTCCGGTCGGAAACTGATAAGGAGAGATTACTGCTGTGCTACCAGGTTAATCAACAAGGTAAGAACAATGGAGAAACTTGATGATTTTAGTTAATAAGACAGTTTTGAAGTCTTTTGGCTACTTATACACTTTAACTTAGGCTTCCAATCTGGGACCTCTCGGTCATTGCGAAGCCCTAGCTTCCAATAGACCATGGAAGCATACGAAATAAAGTTTATATCTGTTAGCGTTTACAAATGGTTTATTTCTTCGCAGTGGTAGCCGGCCGATTCCCAGTCACGCGGGAATTAGCAGCCGAACTAGGAGCGCTAATGGCCCAACTGGACATGGGCGACTACTCGTCTAGCAACTCGCAGCACAACCAGCCGCTCGCGCACCGCTTCTACCCGTACCGGTACCGCGCGGGGCTGAGCAACGACGAGCTTAGGTTGGTTGATGTTAGTTTATGTGTGGCCGGATAGATGGCGCTGTGCCGCAGGGAGTTAGTTCTGTGAAAGAGCCGATAGATGGCTCTGTACCGGGAGTTAGCAAGCTGCGCTGAGGTGCCTTGGTTCTGTGAAGGCGCCGATAGATGGCTCTGTAACGAGAATTGGCAGTTCAGTTAGCCACGCTAATGGCCCAACTGGACGTGGGCGACTACTCGTTTAGCAACTCGCAGCACAACCAGCCGCTCGCGCACCGCTTCTACCCGTACCGGTACCGCGCGGGGCTGAGCAACGACGAGCTTAGGTTGGTTGATATTAGTGTACGTGTGGCTGGATAGATGGCGCTGTGCCGAGCCGAGTTAGTTCTATGAAGGCGCCGATAGTTGGCTCTGTAACGGGAGTTAGCAAGCTGCGCTGAGGTGCCTTGGTTCTGTGAGTGCGCCGATAGATGGCGTTGCAAACGGAAATTAGCAGTTTAATTAGCCACGCTAATGGCCCAACTGGACATAGGCGACTACTCGTCGAGCAACTCGCAGCACAACCAGCCGCTCGCGCACCGCTTCTACCCGTACCGGTATCGCGCGGGGCTGAGCAACGACGAGCTGAGGTACGTTGGAAATAGATGGCGCTGTGCCGCGGCCAGTTAATTCTATGGAGGCGCCGATAGTTGGCTCTGTAACGGGAATTGGCAGTTCAGTTAGCCACGCTAATGGCCCAACTGGACATGGGCGACTACTCGTTTAGCAACTCGCAGCACAACCAGCCGCTCGCGCACCGCTTCATCCCGTACCGGTACCGCGCGGAGCTGAGCAACAACAAGCTTAGGTACGTGGTGGTTTAGAGAGTGGCGGATAGATGGCGCTGTGCCGCGGCCAGTTAGTTCTATGAAAGCGCCGATAGATGGCTCTGTAACGGGAGTTAGCAAGCTGCGCTGAGGTGCCTTGGTTCTGTGAAGGCGCCGATAGATGGCTCTGTAACGGGAATTGGCAGTTCAGTTAGCCACGCTAATGGCCCAACTGGACGTGGGCGACTACTCGTTTAGCAACTCGCAGCACAACCAGCCGCTCGCGCACCGCTTCTTCCCGTACCGGTACCGCGCGGAGCTGAGCAACGACGAGCTTAGGTACGTGGTGGTTTAGAGAGTGGTGGATAGATGGCGCTGTGCCGCGAAATAGAGTTAGTTCTATAAAGGCGTCGATAGATGGTGTTTTGCTAAGGTAAAATAGTTCTGTGAATGCATCGATAGATGGCGTTGCACCAATTAGTAAACTGTAGATTGCTACTTCTACCAGTTGGCTTGCAGATGTCGCTATGCTTCTATTAATTCATAGTTTTATTTTTCTAAAACTGTATCACTATGATAGATACTGCAGCCGAAAAGATGTAGGCTAATCTATTCCTTTAAGCTGCTATATATATGTGTATCCACAGTTGAGCAAATCTGGTAATGTTAATCTACATTAAAATATCAGAAAAGTTCGACTACATTAGACTTTTCCCAAATTAGTAAAATCATTAATTAATTGTTTATTTACAGGGACGTGGAAGAAAAACTAAGGTCGAAGTGGATAGCTCTAAAGGGTCGGAGTACGGCCGATTGCGTCAGAATATACCTCAACTGCACGAGAAAATGGCCATTCTTCGGCGCGACACTCTTCCAAGCGAGGGTGTGTAACGTTTATTTTTCTCTCAAAATACTCAGAAGGCAAGACATAGTTCTTTTTTAGAAAGGGAACACCCATACGTTTTAAATATGTATCGCATTGTAAAGCATTGCGATACATACAAACTATGTCAATCTTTCAGTCCAAAGCTGGATGGCACATTTGAAGTGCCTTGTCCCTTGCACGGTCTTGCACCAAGAGTGATAACTATTGGAATTTTTGTGTCTCTGATATTTATTGTTTGAATTAAAATAAAACCTTTTTTCTATCCATCTATCCAGTTGATTGTAGCTCTATTGTCTCTTTTTTATTTTATCTTTTCTCATCATCGTCAGCCCATAACGTCCCAACTGCTGGGGCGCGGGCCTACTCTAAATTAGGGCGATAACCCTTAGTCAGAATATCTCTATATTGTCTTTTTCCCACTTTCTATTTTCTTTTTCCCACTATCTAACTAAGAAGATTTTTTTAATCGTTCTTGTTGTTCCACAGATAAAACAGCCGGACTTATCTATGGTTTGGCTGGCGGTGTCGGAAGAGGGCGTGACGGTGCTGGAGTTGGCTTCCATGGCAGTCATAGGCCGCTATGCTCTCAACTCTATCGGACTCTTTGGAGGGCTACAGGTAAAAATTAGTTGGTTCAATTTTGATCCAATTCGCGGTTGGACCAATTTCCGATTGCTTTGAACAGCTTTAGGGGTGAGAGCCATCTGCTCCCCCGCGAGTCCGGTGATGATGACAAGGCTAGCCATCATCGTAAGTCAGTTTGGTCAACAAAACTTTGTCATTCGACATCTTGACTAAGAAAACTGGAAGTGTCCGGGATATTTACCATGTTGTTTTGTTTTAATGAGCTCAGTTCACCCGTGATCATGGCGCTTGCAACAGTGCCGAAATATCGGGAGCTCATTACAACAAAACAACATGGTAAATATCCCGGACACTTTCAGTTTTCTAATGTGTGTAACCATGACAGTTTAAAATTATATATCTTGACTAAGAGTTGGTATTGAAATTGAATTGAAAGGTAACACATATTTCACTTATAGAGTTACATAAGAATTGAATTGAAATGGATTTGTTAATGTTTACAGGACGACCTAATGATGCTGATAGACGCGGAAGACGCGGCTAGTCCGGTGCACAAGATGTTGATCAGTCTCAACAAGCCAAAAGTAAGTGTATTGTGATTTATATAAGAGCTTAAATACTGCGATGTGAGAGTTCTTCATGTGAAAACAAAGCCTATTCGGACCCATATCTGAACAAATACAAATCTAACTTGTACCGCGGTATTGCCGCTGCCGTTGCAACTCCATGTGTGCAAAATCATCCTAAGGTGGCTAAAGTAGCTTGAGTTTGAGTTGACTGGCTCGGTGGAACAGTGGCTAGTGACTCAGGTTCAAAACCTACGGTTCCAAGAGTCGCGGGTTCGATTCCCACTCGGGACAAATATTTGTGTGACGAACATCGGTGTTAGTTCCGTGTCTGGGTGTATATTTAAATAAATTTGAGTTTATTTGTGTATCCACTGTTGATCCTGATTTCCGTAACACAAGTGCATAAGCAACTTACCACGGGATCAGATCAATGTATGTGATGTTAAAAAAAAAATTGTTATCTGTAACTAGTGTAACTAGTTTGGGGGGCTTTGTGCCAAATTTTGAAGAGTGATTAAAATCCTAACTCTCTCCTTGTCCCACAGATGGCGGAGCTAACGCATCTAATAGCGGACTACAAGAACACCGTGTCCCGCGGCGCCGCCCCGCCCACCCCGCGCGCCGCCTCGCTGTCCCGCGCCGCGTCCCGCCGCGCCGAGCCCGCCACGCTCCCGCATATGCACCGCCCGCATACGCACGCCCTGCACGAACACACTACAGGTAAATCAACCTATATATAATTTTAAACTATCATGGTTACACACTATCGTGAGGAAACCTGCACACCTAAGAGAAATTCTGAGGATGTGTAGTCGACTAATCCCCACTTGGCCAGCGTGGTTGACTAAGGCCTTTAGGGTAGGCCCGTGCCCCAGCAGTGAGCACGTGAAGATGTGTTGGTTACACACATTAGAAAACTGAAAATGTCAGGGATATTTACCATGTTTTTGTGTCATATTTTGTTTTAATGAACTTCCAATATTTCGGCACTGTTGCAAGCGCCATGATCACGGGTGAACTCGCACGCAGTTCACATGGTAAATAACCCGGAGATTTTCAGTTTTCTACCATCACAATTTCCTTAAAATGCGACTTCAGCGACTAAATATTGTAAACTCTTTTTTTTTTCTTGTCCCAGGTACCCTCGGCTCGGACCGCAACGCGACTCTCACTCTCTCATCCCACGCGTCCACCTTCACGCACGGCCAGCCCGACATCCTCAAGTCGACTCCCGACCATCACCGATCCGACAAGAAGCGTGCGCACGCGCAGGACGGCGCCGTCGCGTGAGCCGCGCGCCGCGTGACGTCACGCGCCGCGCGGCCGAGTGACGTCACACGGGGGGGCTGACGACTTGAGACAGACGCACCGGTGACGCCACAGAACTGTGTAGAGTAAGCAACTTAATAAGTGTACTAGCGGTGACTGATATGTGTCCGTTCTGGCATGTCGATGACGTCATACCAATTGTGGCTACATAAGTCTCAAGACGAATAAGTGACGTCACAGACAATCAGTTACTAGGTACTAGCAACCGTACGTCTGACGTCATACAACTGATTTCTTACTCGACTGTAGCTACATAAGCCTAACGAGTAAGTGACGTCACAGCCAATAAGTGACTAGATACTAGCAGTACGAGTGATCCCCAAGTCCGATCACCACCGCTCAGACAAGAAGAGCAGGCGCAGGACGGCGCCGTCGCGTGAGCCGCGCGCCGCTCGATGAGTCTATTGGTCAACGGTCTATAGGTGTGGGCACATTAGTGATGTCACACACAACACAACTGCTCTCATATTTAGAAGTAACTCATAATGTCGCAAGACGCATCGGCAACTGTGGTCAGTTGCCCTCTTGTTCCAGCAAACTTAAGTCTACCTACAGGCACACCAATGTTGAAGTGACGTCATACGCACGTCAATTCGTAGTTCATGTGTTCGAGTTACTTAGTACATATAACATCTTCAGAGGCTTCCATGACGTCACACAGGTGGGATCACAATGATGGGATCGTTGCTCTCTTGTTCTTGAGTAACTTTATTGTACTGTGACGTCATACGGATTGTGATCGTTTGTCAGTCGTGTATTCTCGAGTGACTTAATACGTCTCCGGATTATTAATATAGGTGGTCATCTTCTGGCAACACGTTCATAAGTGTTGTACCTACTTCCGGGGTAATTAGGCACGTCTACTGTCATACATTTCAAGTTATTTGTCGTTAATCGATGCTATTGATGTTTATCATAGGGAGTAAATTAACAGTGAATTTTTTTTAGTTCACGAATAACATAATAACTTACGTGTACTGATTTTCGTAAGACACTACGATGAATCTTGTGATATTGAAATATCTACAATAAATTGTACTATACCATTCCATTAATTGCGATTGTATATCCTTCAAAATGACATTCAACGTCGTCAGATAAAATAATGTATGATCAGAAAAAAAAATAAAGTCCGTCAGAAAATTTGACATTCCTCAACTCATGTATGTAATATAGGCACATCGTACATACGTGTCATTGTAGCTCTGCGTACTAATTTTAGTATATTTTTTTTACTGTTGTATTTAGTGAGTACAACGGTACTAATTAGAAACACATTTGACTTAATTTCTTTACGTTCCAATTAATGAGAAAATAATTATTAAAATTAGTAAACAGTAGGTGCAATGTTGAATTGTAATAGTAGTTTTCATGGAAACACTACATTTTAACAGATATTTAGATGTTAATAAAGCCAAAAGTGCGTCATCTTACTTATAAGATGCTGCGATTGCCTCAAACTGAGTGAAACCGTGATTTTTACTCAGATTTATGAATCTAAACTCGGCAACGTGATACTGCCGAAATGTCCTTGTAAATAATAATTAATGTCAGGCTAGAGATTATCGAATCGCCAAAACATTTTAACACTCGAAATAAAAGTTAAACTATGTCTAATTGTGAGGCGTGGAAGTGTAAGCCACAAGGTATACCATCTAGCGATAAATCCCTCAAAGAACGAAGTTTGTCTGTTTGAGGGTATGATGGCTTGGCAGGTAAAATCACTGGGCACTTGTGTAATCTAGTACCTCATATTTTGTAGCGTCTGTCGGCTCGGCTTCGGCGGCCCTAGTAAACAGTTTTCAGCTAATTTAGTATTTTTTATTATTACTTTTTTTGTAGTTCTACGGATACTTGTATGGTGTATTTAAGGTAAATAGTTTTTGTTTTAGGTGTCAACTAATTAAGAATCCTTAACTAATTCTCTTACAAAACACGATGCATTATTACCACAATTTCTTTTCAATAATATGTGAATAGCCAAAAGCATAGATGATATAGGTATATAATAGGTATATAACCTTGGGCGTACTAGAACGTGTAAGCCTTTTGGTAATAATTACCAAATATATTCCGTTAAACAGCTACTCAAATAAAATAACTTGATTGTTAAACAAACACGAAGCGATCAAAACATACGTTTAGTATGTGCTCATTAAACATGAACGCCACTAGATACGACATTATTAAAAAAATATATAAGCCTAGATCAGTTACAAGAACATCAAATCTTTTTGACAATTGGAACTTCAGATTTAATTTTTTTATAAAAAGAGTCACTTAGGACACTTTTGCTTTAAATACCCCGTTAACAAGTTCCGTATAACTATTGTTTTAAATAAACAGTTCTAACTCCAATTTTATAGTAGCTATTTACGAGTATGTGCAGGGTATGTTTAATGCTATTTAGGAAACGGTCATAGCTATAGTACCAACCAAATAGTGGACGGATAGAATGTTTTATTTCTCTTTTATTTCCGAACACAAACAACTGAAAATGTATGTAAATTTTTATACATAATTTGTGTATTCATTTAAATTATATTTACTTATCCAATTTTGAAACCAAATATACCTGTACCTTATAAACGATTTCCTTTATAAATATATTCATTTAGGTCTGATTGTGTGAATCTCATTTTGTAATATGATTTAAGAACTTAATACAAAAAATAAATAGAAATAACAAAAGATAAATCAATCTAGTAATGTCCACTTGCAGTAAATTATCTAAACAGATTTACTATAACACTTATTATAAAAAAAAACACTACTGCTGTAGTATTATTGAATTATTTTCCAGAAAGTTGATAACTCCATAAATGTGTATCCGTGAATCCTTTAACAACTTTAAATGAAGACCAAATACATTCGTATGCTAATGTCAGAATTAGATAATTGCGTGCAAGTGGAACTAAATGGTGTTCTTATTAAATAATTATTTTATTTATTGTGCATTATTTATTTTACACTTGTTTATTTTTACAATATTAAAATTGTCCCTCCAATTACCAACATGCATCACAAATAACATTAACAACACGTTATTTAAACTTAGATTTAAAACTCGGCCCATCGTCACTCGAGTTATTTAGGTAATTATACAATTATGTAAGAATATAACGTGCTAAGTCCACAATAGGTAACAATTTGGAAGTTTTAAAAGTAAGTAACTTTGGGCTCAGGAATAGTTATCGATAAATTGTATTGATTGAAAACGAAAAAAATATAGAAGCGAATGTTTCTGGCTCAAAACTAAAACTTTTTCTTAAACAGACTCCAAAGGTTTTGACTTAAAATAACATAGTTGTCTATTGTGGCCTTAGGCTTAAGACTCGGTGGAGGAGGTGACACGGACTGATGATATTCTAAACGATAAGTCCTCAACGAATCTCTGTTAATTCTAGAATTGTCGATTAAACTAGGTTGCTATTTTTTCGTACGTATTTTGTACTGTCCACGGTATGTTGTATGTTATTATGTTTATCTATCTTTTTTAAATACCCAGGTAGCTATTATATAACGAAACTATGTCTTCTCCGAATTCACACTACTTTATAATATTTTACAAATCACTTTCATTTTAGTTTATTTTTAAGAATATCCGTGGACAGTAGTAAAATTATCACATACTCTTACGATTTACAAGAGCTACTGCGGATCTATGTAAAAATATTTTTTTACATATAACCAAAAATGTTTTATAATTTTGTGGGCATTTTATATATTATATAGAATATTCTGTATATTTTTGCCATTATTTTTTAAGGTTCCGCGACTTCAATAGTAAAATATACTCGAGAGTAGATATTTTCGAGTGTGTATTTGTGAAGTAAAGATGTCGGATGTATCTAGTCCGAAGAGCGGAATCTGCCCAATTCGATGTATAATTTTATACTAGATTAGCTTTGATATAACTGTCAATTTTATACTACAAAGATGTTGTTACCAGCTTAATATATTGTGATTACTTGGATTCTTCTTTATAATAAAGAAGGCAACCATTGCAACGATCCGACTGAGGTAATAATTTTGTTAAAGAATTTAATAGAAATTGGATACATACATAGTTTCAATATTTTTTACATATGTTTATGGTGCTTTCATATCAATCTACTAAAACATTTTTCTCTTTTTTTATTCTTAATGATCCTATTATGTTACTTCTTAACATAAACTGAAGTACATTTAAGAAGATGAATTATTTTATATTTAAAATGAAAAACACAAACTCTTTCACTATAGTATTTATTCTATCCTTACTAATATTATAAATCCGAAAGTAACTCTGTCTGTCTGTCTGTCTGTCTGTCTGTCTGTCTGTCTGTCTGTTACGCTTTCACGCATAAAGTACTGGACCGATTTGAATGAAATTTGGTACAGATATAGTCTAGAGCCTAGAAATGGTTATAGGCTACTTTTTAACCGACTGCGCTATAAGGAAGTAATGTTTTACCCGTTAAACGTCTCGGACGAAGTCTTCACAGCCCAAACTATTGGACGGATCGAGATGAAATTTGGCATGCAGGTAGATGTTATGACGTAAGCATTTGCTAAGAAAGGATTTCCCGAAATTCCCACGGGAACAGGAATTAACGGCAAAATCCTTTTGTATGAAAAATATTTACCGCATAAGTTAGACGCTTGAAATTTGGCATGCAGGTACCTTAATAAATTTAATGCTTAGTCGAACAGGATATTGTAAAATTCCCACGGGAACGGGGGTAACAGGGAAAATACTTTTGTATCAAAAAATCTAAGCCGCGTAAGATAGATGATTTGAGATTTGGCATGCAGGTACCTTGATGGACGTAATGCTTACTTGCAACGCAATATTACAAAATTCCCAGGGGAACGGGAGTTATTGGGAAACAACTTCTGTATGTTAAATCCTGTAGGACACGCGGACGAAGTCGCGGGCACAGCTAGTAATTTCATAAAAATACAAGCCTTCTTCGTTATAAAGAAGTTATAGAGACGGGCTAATGTAAAGAGCTGCAAAAGCAACTGAATAGAGGTAGGTATATCGTGTAGATTTACATAGTCCTAGCAGCTAATCCTTCAGTAAATATCGTGTAATATTTTGACCAATTCGCTTCCATAGCCAATCTATCAGTGCCCACTGTTGGTGACGCGCGATTATAAACCTTTTCGTCGCCATTATAAGGTTCAAATTGTATACAGAGGATGTAATTTATTTCTTCTAGAGATGCGTAGAATAGTTGATTAATATTTAATTTAATTACTACTTATGTTCTGCGTCAGAAGGTGTATATTCGCGTGGTCACCGCAGAGCACAGTCCGCTACATAGAATAATGTGTATAAGAATGACATTTGGATTGCACTTTTTGCATTACACAACTGTTGATATAATTATGTATAGACTATTATAATGTATATTTTACATTAGAATCGATGATTTTTTTTAATTTACCATAAGCTTGAACTGCATTGTATAGCGAAACAATGATTGTAATAATTTATTGAGTAAGTATTTATTTGTTTTTTTTTTTTATTGATTGTTTGTATAAAATTATCATAAATTAATTCGTATACGGTGTCGATGATATTTTGCGATTATTTTTCTAATGAGGCCTAACAAAGGACTAACTCGAGCTAGGCCTAATACTTTTTAACAGTTCTATAATTTTGATGATTTACTAAAATTTTTTGTTTGACGATGCGAAAATAAACATGTATTACTGAAATCTGTATTTCCTTTCTTCACGTCACATTACGTCCTGTCCATGTATGTACATTTTTTTAAATTATTAATTTAACTTTATCAGACAAATGACATTTATTTGACTTAAGACTATTGAAAACGTACAAAAATCAAAATTTTCTAGTTAGCCTTAAGTTCTGATGAAATAAATCGGCAGACTAGTACAAGCACTCAAATTACCTAATGGCAATATCGACCAACATCAAAGGTTCTCCAATCAAAGAAATTTGGGAGCTCTTAGACTGGAACTTCAACTTTCTTAGAAGTTTACTTCACATTAACAAAAAAGAATTGACTAATTTCAGTCCGCCTGGCCAGTTCCCTAATTTGTTAGTGTCATTTCATTTAACTTCACATCCAAAGCTTTCAGTATCGATTCTGTGTCATAGGGAACAGCTGAAACAATAAAAATGAATAATATTAGAAATTCTGTAACGATAAACGAAACCTTCAAACATGAGTAAACAATTTTATCATTTTATTCTAATTCGTGTTCCAACAAGAAAGAAACAAATGTTTGTTCATAATGTAGGTAATATGTACATGAGTACAATAGGTGTATGTGTGAAATTGTGTATTTTGAAACTACGTAGTATGTATGTATCTACTAGGTATTTTGTTAATATGCTATGAGAGTAGATAACTAATACTAGATAAAGATAAATAATACTTTACAATTGAACTAATGTTATCATGTCATTAACAAAAATAGGTTGTCATGTGTTTCTCTTCTGTGAGGGTAGAAAAATTGTATATCTATACTAATATTATAAAGCTGAAGAGTTTGTTTGTTTGTTTGAACGCGCTAATCTCAGGAACTACTGGTTCGATTTGAAAAAATCTTTTTGCGTTGTATAGACCATTTATCGAGGAAGGCTTTAGGCTATATAACATCACGCTGCGACCAATAGGAGCAAAGATACAATGGAAAATGTGTAAAAAACGGGGGAAACGCGAACGAAGTCGCTGGCACAGCTATAAAGAATATAATTAACTCCAAAAGCTTACCTATATTAATCCATTGTGTGGGATCATATCCGGAATCCTTTCTGGACTCGTGTATGCATTGTCTGAGAGCGTGCGTCACTCCATGCGCTGTGCAAATACCCATCTCACCGACAGCTAGAATAATGTAAAGAGCTTATATTAATAACTTGCAAACGTTATAGTCTATCAATTCTTTTTAATATTTTGAAATAAACCCTTTTGCTATAGCGCAAGCTGGGAACCACCCACCCTTGAGAAATCACAACTCAGTATTGCACTCATAAAAATCTTTGTTACTCAAATATCATTAATGTCGGTGAAACTGTGAACCTCATTATTTCTTTAAAATTCTTCGAAATGTTGTAACTGTTTACTGACTTTAGTTTAATTTTATTCAGCATATTGAAAGAGCGTAAAATAACATTTACCAGGTGTGTTAGCTACGGTTAATGTTTATTTTATAAATGAACTGGATAATCGTAGTGTTATTATCAAAGTTGGTGTAAAATAATACTGGTCCAAAAACATACCTAAACCGGAATCTTGACTTGGTTCAGATCTTAATTGGTTACTACGTTCGTAATACAATCTTATTTCTTTACAATAACGATTGCATTGATACATAATATGTACTAATGTATAATTTTATAAAGCTGAAGAGTTTGTTTGAACGCGCCAAACTCAGGAACTACTGGTTCGAATTGAAAAATATTTTTTGAGTTGGATAAACCACTTATCGAGGAAGACTTTAGCCTATATAACATCACGCTGCTACCAATAGGAGCAATGAAACCATGGAAAGTGTGTAAAAAACGGAGGAAACGCGGACGAAGTCGATGGCACAGCCAGTATATAATATAATTACTCTTACCTTTTGAGCCCAAAACTCCTTTAGGATTCTTGGAGTTATATCTGAGCTTAACGCCGAAGTTGGCAGGTATATCCAACGCTAAGGGAACGTGGTAGGTCAGCGAGCGGTTCGTCAGTAACCTGCCGGTATTTTTGTCGTAGACCAGCTTCTCAGATGTGAAGTAACCTACGCCCTGGACATAGCCACCTTCCACCTGAGGAAAAGTGAAGATTTAGTTGGATTTAATTTGATGAGTACACTCAGTAGAGGTCCAAAGAAAAATGAAGAGAAAATTAGTTAGTACGCGTAAGAATAGACAGTTTACCCTCGAGATGTTTTTATGAACTGGTTCATACTCAGAATTATTTAAAAGCATGAAAGCACTTACTTGTCCAACATCCAAATTAGGATTGGCGCTCAGACCAACATCTTCCAAAATATCTACCCTGAGCATTTCAAACCTCCCCGTCAAGACGTCCAACTGGACCTCCAGAATAACGACCGCAAACGCATTGTAATTGGACAACTCTTTTTCTTGGTCTGTCATCATGTATATCTCCGTCATATCAACCATCTCTTCCCCAGCTTTCGTGATGATTTCCGACCATGTAGGATTAGTCAACTTAGCTTTTATGGGTTCTAACTTTACGTTCAACTTTTTACAACACTGTACAGCGGCGTAGCAGGCGCATTCGCTAGTAATACTCGATCCAGAGAACACGTTGTTGGCTGATGAGAAAGAGAAATGTGGCAATATGGATACTTTGTCTAAAGATATGCCTAACTCGTAAGCGACGACTTGAGCAACCTTTGTGTTGACACCTTGGCCCATTTCAACTCCACCGGTCGTGACTGTTACAGTACCGTCGCCTCTGTAAATTGAAACCATAGCACTGTAATTCCCGTAGAATTGGACGGGGAAGCTCATAACGCTGAGTTGCATAGATTTCTTCATCCATCTATTGGACTTGTTGAACTGATCTATTTCTTTCAATCGTTTGTCGTAGTCTGTGTCTTTTTTGAGCTCATCAATGAGACTGGGCAAGTCGTTGTCTTCTTGACGCATGTTGATTTTGCGCACTTCTGTGGCGTCCTTCTTCACTGCGTATGATATATGCTCCATGATGTGTTCAATGCACGCCTGGCCTTCGGACGTACCTAAAAGTGAAGAATACAATTATAGGGACACTGGCGACGATTTTGTACAATTTAAGGCGAAATATGCAAGCTGTCTAAGAGTAGACACGCTTTTTCTATTTATTTATTTATTTATTTATTTATTCAAAAAAGGCTTACCAACTAAATACATAATAGACATATTAATCACTTTTACCAATAATGTGTATCATATATGTACTTAAATTATAGGTATGCACAACATTTTTATACATATAATACATTTTTAACAAAAGAGAAAACTTAAATTTAAAAATACTCCTTAAAACCTTCTAAAACGGTCTTTTTGAAATTGGCCAGACCTCCACAAAAAATATCAACATCAGCACTCCTAAACATACCATTAAATGTACCCAACATTGAACAAATAGGTGAGAAACTACCATACTTGTTTTTTCTCAAATTGATAGAAAACGGTTTATAATTATGCAGTCGAGCCGAGAATCTAGGAACTAAAATATTTATTTGTGTTAGGAGAGACGGACAATCCACATCATGGTTTAGCAATTTATATATAAAAACCATTGACAACTGTTCTTTACGTTGCCGTAATGAAAGCATATTGAACTGCTCCAGCCTTTCGGAATAACCAGTGATGCTACGATGTGTGCCACTAATGAACGAAATTCTGTTAAGAAACTTCTTTTGAATTCTTTCAATACGCTGAATACTATTTTGATAAAAAAAACACTATTCTTCTATTGCAAACATATTAAAAAACAAGAAATAATTAAGTACCTGGAGCTCTAGCGAAAGAGTTAGATGGCAGGTCAGTGAGGACAGCACCGAATTTGACGTTGAAATAGTCGGTGTTGTAGCAGTTCTCTATACCTCCTAAGGTAAAACTTAGGATGTTCTCATTGTGACTGCAACCATCATCTTCAGTCACTGTTGCGTTGAGATACTGGATTTTGCCGTCATCGTCTACCCCAACCTGAGAATCGTAAGATCCACATAGCAAATGACCTAATGGACACACCTCAGTTAAAAAGTTAAAGGATCACACAATAGTTGTGTGTAATAACGTACCTCATAATCACACTGGCACGGCAGACGCCTTCCAGCGATGGTGAGGTTAGTCTGTAGAGGTAGAATGAATCGCGCCGGACGGTTCATCTTCCGGGCGACCAGGCCGCACGCAGCCGACGCTTGCACGTTGCGACTGATCTTACCGCCGAAGCCTCCGCCCACTCGCCGGCATTTTATGAAGATGCTAAAAAACGAGAAATTTCCACAAGTGTTTAACGAACAATACATAGTTCATATGTACCATCATTCGACGCTTTAAAGGCGAAGGAAAACACCGTGAGTAAACCTGCACACCTAAGAAGAAATTCTAAGGTTGTGTAGTCGACCAACCCGCACTTGGGCAGCGTGGTCGACTAAGGCCTTATCGCCCTAGTTTAGGGTAGGCCCGTGCCCCAGCAGTGGGGACGTATATGGGCTAATGATGATGATGACATAGTTTCCAAGACTGGTATATTCTCAATTCTTATTTGAGGATAGGAGTTGCTTGAGGATTCGGGTCTACCTACATTACAACGCGGCTAGTAGAAGAAAAAAATCAACTAAAACTTACTCGCTTTCTCTCTCACCCAAACACTGAGCAATGGCTATTTGTGTAAGATCCATCCATTGCGTCGAGTCGTAAACCTCCAACTTATTATCCACTGGGACCACCACACAAGTTATAGGCTCCATGTAATAATGGTACTGGGCCTCTATCTCATACGAGCCTTTAATCACTTTCGTTACATTGTCTCCCTTCCCTTTAGGTTCGATAACATCTGGATAGATTTTGTATTTCCTGCTGTCTTTTTTAGCTTCGTCTATGGTCAGTACTGGGGGCGAAGAACTAACATTTTTGTATGTCACTTCGATTCTTTTGGCAGCTCTAGCAGCTAATTCTTCAGAGTCTGCTACAACAATTGCAATTGGTTGACCGTAATATTTGATGTCTGTGGCTAGGATCTCTTCGTCCTCTGTTTGTAATTGGAATCCGGGTTTTGTAAATGAGTTTTTTCCAGGAATATCGGCGGCGGTGTACACTGCTAACACACCGAGTGTTTTCTAAAAACAAAATGAATAATTGGAGTAATATTGGGCTAAACAGCCCAGTCATTATTCAGGATTTTGTTGAATTTTTGAATAATATTTTGGTTTATAGCAGATTTCTAGAAGTAGTTTTAAAAAGTTGATTATTTGCACAAACACCAAGCTTACGTCAAAATTCTAGAAATATAGGTATAGGTCTATATTACTCACTAGTATCTTAGAAGCATTAATGCTCTCAACTTGTCCACTATGGACCGTGGACTGGACGAACGCCCCAAAAACTTGGCCAGGCAATGGTGGGTGGTCATTAGCGAACTGAGCTTCTCCCGCGCTTTGTATCATGGCTTCCAACTTTGGCACTGGCTGATTTAGGGGGTACAATGATTTGTCGGTCTGATAGTCCTGACGTCCCTTGGATACCGGTCGATCGATGAGGTTTGCACCAGATCGGTAGCGAGCTGGTACCACGTTAGACGGAGCTATGCTTAAGATGAACTGAAACATTTAATTAGAAATTGATTAGAGGTCTCTTATTGATTATGACAAACGATGCGATATTAATAGGCATGATACCTGTGTTTGAAACAAAAAATAGATCCCAAAGTATTCTTATATGGATTTAACCAATTATTTATCTTCGTAAAATGTACCCTTACCTTATAGAACAAACCTATTGCTAGCTTCTTCCTGCATTCCTTTGAGGGCTGTCCCAAGATCTCGGCTGGCTCCACTTCTTTGTTTAACTTATTAATAGCACCTTGCAGTACATCGTTATTAAATAAACACTTTCCATTCAAATAATATTCAGTTTCTGTGGCTCGTATGAAGTTAGCACTGATGTTCCCGAACACAATTCTGGTTTCTGATACGACGTTGGTTTTTGGATCTTTCTTTAGCAGAAATCCGGCATTTACTATAGCCAGGGCGTTTTGATGACGTGGCATTATCTGGAAAATTGATCAATTCTGAAGATGTTGGATCGTGTGTTTCACCCAAAAGCAAATTGATGCAAACTTTATAAGGTACGGTACTTAAGACTTATCATTGATTTAGATATTTCTTACCTTATAACTGCCAAAGAAGTGAGAAGAGCTTAGGGGCGGTAGTTCTATGTTCACAATAAGTTTGGCATTCATGTTGTATTTGAGGAACTGCTGCATTGTCAGAACGACCCTTTTACCACGGGCATCACCTTGAAGTTAAGTAGGTAAATAAATATTACACTTATTTTTCTAATCTGTACTACTAAGTATACTATTATTTTTATCAAATTGAACAAGGTACCTACTTCATCTCTTTGTAAAAAAAGTTTTTTTTCTCTCTCTCTTTATTGGAAATAATATAATAGCACTTTTAAATGGAAAGAAATCTACTATAGGGTTCGCTCGCGACCACGATTGGTGTAACCCAGTCGAAACGTCGGGCAGTAAGTAGCTATGTAATTTGCTACTCCTATTAACGCGTGTAGACCCATAAAGACAAATATCTATTGTAATGGAACGCGAAAGTCTAAAATCTTAAGAAATCTACTTACGAACAGTAACGACCGCTCCTACAGTTTCGAGCAGTAGAAAGACATCAGACTGGTAAGTTGGCATCGCGTGCTTCAGCATCAGGTTACCAGCTAAGGATCCAATCTAAAAAGGGTTTTTCCAGGAATGTTTAAGTTTTTGATGTTATTTCTTAAATCGTGACGATGAACCGTTAAAGCGCAAGAGAGTTTTCACTCTAGGGCTACCACGGGGATTATTACCTTTAAAGGGCGGCACAGAATCCATACTAGCGTTATATTTAAATTCCTCTGCCTTCATGTAAGTATAACTAAGTAGAGTAAAGTTCAACAAATTTTTCGATATTCATAAATACAATATAATAGGGTGTATCTGGGTGTAACAAAAGTGTAGATGGGCGAGTGGAGTTAAAAGGTCGTGTATTGCCATGCGAGAGGTCGCCAGTGCTACTGTATTTTTCAATGAATTTCATATGTACGATTATTCGACGCCTTAACGGTGTAGGAAAAACATTGTGAGGAAACCTGCAATTCTAAGTTTGTGTAGTCGACTAACCCGCACTTGACGGTTGGTTTTAGGTGATCCCCAGCAGTGGGGACATAAATGGGCAGATGATGACGGTGTTTATTAAAAATTAAAGTTCAATAAGTACCTTTCTCACGGGAATATGTGCGATTAGTTCAAAATGCTTGATAAATCCGGATAAATAAGCGAATTCATTTCTCGATTTCACTGCATCCTTGAAGATGCCAATACAATCCTCTAAAGATATATTTCCCCCAAGTACAAGATTTTGGTCGTAAGAAAATACTTTTAATGATTTCACACTGCTTATGTCGATTAAAACTCGCGGGTATTCAAAATCTTCGTAGACCCCTGAAAAAATTGCAGGTTTGATAAAATTATCATAATTGCATTACCAAAAGGTCCTACAAGTCCACATTTTGGTAGAAATAATTTTATTTCATTAAAACGACAGTCTACCTTCAACGTTGGTGTATAAATAGCAACAACATAATTAAGATACCTCTACCTAAAAATAAATATCCACCAACGTACGCACATACTTATTTAGAATTCATTATTTATACGTACGTTAATAAACAAAAACTAAGTTACGGAGATATTATACACTGTGAAATTTTAGTGGTTGTTTTCCCGCAGTAAAATGATATCTTAGTAGCACAATAGATTTGTGCAGTTCTTTTTTATTAAAATCGTTCTAGAAAGCACGTTCGAACCGCTTTATGACTTAGGGTGTAGAGCTTCTTTAGCTTTAAGCATCGATTTCATGCGGCAAGCAGTACCTGATTACGTCACATCTTATAAATAAAAGAACGATAGGTTCTTTCGTTTTCGAGTTGGAAAATTATAATTTTGCATGCATTGCATGATCCGATAGTATTACTAACGGCAAATCTACTAAAATTGTACGGTGTATATCTTATAAATAATTGAATTGCTGTTCGTTAGTCTGACTAAAACTCGAGAACGCCCGGACCGATTTAGGTAATTTTGGTTTTTAAATGTTCGTCGTAGTCCAGGGAAGGTTTCAATGAGAAAATATGGAAAAAGAATCAGTATTGGCGGTATGAAATTCGCCGTGATCACTAGTTTTAAATATAAATAAAAACTTTAAATAGGAAAACACAGGAGATTATCATACTCTGTAATCTGTATATTGGAATAGCTACGAGGTGGTTGCGTTGATTTAACCTACCTTTTCCTGTATTTCCGTCGATAAACATATAAGAATCCGTTCCGTTGGCCTTAAGGATTTTAAAGATCTCCGCTTCTTGGTACACCTTGAAGAAATTAAAAGACTGCTTTGTTAACGCAATGGTTTTCTCGCTGTTCCTATCAGCTTCGATTTTGGGGATGTCATTGATGACTACACTCCAATCGCTATCTATGCTCTTCACTGAACATTTCCTCTCACATTGGCCTTTAGTCTTTGGACAGATGGTAAGCTCTTCGATCTCCATAACTTTCTGGCACAGGTCAGGACTGGCGTCCACGGCGAATGACTTGACCGTGTCCATGATTGGTCTGAAACCTGTGCATCTACAAGTGGTGCAAGCGAAAGCCTTCTCCATTTCGGACATCGTCAGGTTTTTGTCTTGTAAGCTGTGAAAATAATACAGGTGTTTGATTGAGATAGATCTGAGTATTTGGTTACTAACGTTAAAAACAAACAATTGATCGGACAAATCCATACTTATATAAAGCGAAGAGTTAGTTTGTTTGTTTTGAACACGCTTATCTCAGGAACTACTTGTTCGAATTGAAAATATTATTTTTGTTGCATAGGCCATTTATCAAGGAAGGCTTTAGGATATAAATAAAATCACACTGCGACCGATAGGAGCAAAGAAACAATAGAAAATGTTAATGTAAAATCCGGTAGAAAACGCGGAAGAAGTCGCTGACACAGCTAGTTCATTATAATTAGAGAGGTCCTACTGTTTATCTTAGCACGTAATAAATAATTCGTAGTAAACATGTTTACTATGTATTTAATTGTAGTTGCCTACAACTGTAATTACTTGTAATGTATGTTCTCTATCTACATTTAAATACTAAATACCGGTTTATTGCATCATGTTAACGAAATGTAATTGTTCAATTTAACGTATTTATTTGTATTAGAACCATTAACTGTGCTTGCATAAATTGTAGGTCTGTACATACACTGAATTTAAAAGTCAATTTTATGGGTAAACACTAAACATAGATAGTAGGTATGAACAAATATTAGGTTGACGTAAAGCGTAATAGCAAAATTATTCCCCGTAACTCGAATGAATAAATAAGACTTTTCTTACCGATGTTTAGGCAATTAGATTAAAATAATTGTAGCGTACAAAGCACGTGATGAGTTCATGGACACGCATCATTATCGGATATTTTTTGAGTTGCTTATCAGCCCCGGATCTACGAATATTTCGAACCGGGGCAAAACCTTGATAGTGGCGACCCCAGGGGGAGTGGTGTCGAACTCTCAATTGTCCCATATTTGAAGTTCTTGTCTCAAGGATTTGGAACACACCCATGAAACCATGCCATCGGGGTATGAAGAGCCCCGGTTTGACCTCCCCTCCGTAGTCTGTCCACGTCTAAGGGTACCATAAGATTCACATTCGTACAATCGTAACTTTTATTTAACATTTAGATAGGGAAATATGCCAAAAGACGTCATCGCGGAGTGCAAATTTTATTTTGTTTTCACGTATCACAACAACAGGAAGCAGGTGCTGTATTAATCACCAAGTGTTGGCCATCATTTTCCGTATTTTATTTGCATATATGTACCTACCTACCTGTACCTACTTAAAATGAATTATCAATATTTAGTATTAATTAACATAAGCAAACATACCTATACAAGTGCATAGCCCATCCAGGGGTGCAGTAGCCGCATTGCGTTGCGTTGAATGCAGAGATCCTCTTCTGAATGTCGTTGTAGCCATTCCGGCGGTCGCCCAGCCCTTCAATCGTGGTGATCTCCCATCCGTGGCAGGAGAAGACCAGCACCAGGCACTAGATGAAGTACAGGTTAATGATTGATTTTTCTCAACATGATTTCTTACTTAGACTAACAGGAAACCCACATAAATGTTATACCTAAACCAGAAACCAAGACGTCTAAGTTACTACGCGGCGCATCTTACCAAAAGGTCATACAGATTTTGCCCCCTATTGTGGTGATTCGCCACAATGGCCAATCGCTGCGTTAGGACCTAGAAGTCCCCGGTTCGGGTCCGAGATCGGGAGAAATTTGTGTGAGTTTTTGTATACTGAAATTACTCAGCCCTAGGAAATTGGCGGTTGTACGCCCGTGCCTCGAAAAGCACGTTAAGCCGATGGACCTGCGCCCGATCTCTCATAGGTCATGTCGGATTGCCGTCTCACCGAATTATGAGAGTAAGGGAATAGAGGGTGCATTTGTGTTTGCGCGCATACTTGTGCACTATAATATGTCCTTGGCTGATCTCAATTGAGATCGGCCGCCATGGCTGAAATCGGTCGGACGCCTTATTTTTTATAGTGCGTGACCGCTAGATGGCGCTACTCACAGAGTTGACAGAGAACAGCTCCGTTCTGCCGCTGGGCTGCCTGCGCGCGCGCACGGCCACCACGCAGGCGCCGCAGCCGCCTTCGTGGCACATGGCCTTGGTACCCGGCATTCCCAGCCAGTACCGCAAGTACGCGTTCAACGACGTCTCGCGCGGCGTGCTCTCATCCACTGCAGACAATGAGAAACTTTTATTTCATTTTCTTTTAATGAACACCATTCGACGATATTTTAACTTCTTTTTTATTATTAGTTAGTTTATTTTTCTCACAATTTACTCACCACATACAAACATTATAACGATGAAAGAATATTTGTCGATTAGAGACAGCTTTCTTATGAAATGGTCGTTATTGGTCTGTGGGCACATTCAGCCCGCCCTTCTTTAAATCGGTAGACATGGATCAGAAAGATTAGGGTATTTGTGTGTCGAACTATGTTTGTTTCTTGTCTGAACATGTTATTTATTATATTTAAGTATATTGGTGTTACCGCTGATATCCTTATCGCTAATAACAACACAAGTGTCAAATTACTTATAAGAGGAACATATGGCGATTAATAATGTACATGAAGTCCGTGGCCCTGAATTTTTTGGTACGTGTAGTACTTAACATTAGCCCAAAATAAACAAAAGTGAGAAAAATAATTAAGTTCCACAATAATAGCTTTATAATAATAACTTGTGTTAATAATAAAATTACGTCTATAGCATCTTGACCATCACTCCATAAAATGGGTTGATGAATGATTAACCGATAAACAAACGCTGACCATTTGATCTGATGTGCGAGTACGTGAATGCCACAATACAACAATCATTTTGCCATAAACTTCAGTTTGTCTTTACGGTGAATGACAGCTTTATAATGAGGGACAATCAAAATAATCGTTGTGCTTGAAGGTCTATGCCATTTGACTACATAACATTAAGAAAGAAAGAAAGAAAGAAAGAAAATATATTTATTTGGTATCTAAAACACATGAAATACAGAATAACTAGATCAAATTACATATTAAATTAAAAACTAAAACAAAATTACGCAAATCATTATTAGATACCAAAAGGGTCTACGCTCAGTATAAAGTCGTAAAAGCAAGTAGAGCTGTCACGACCACTGGTATTCTGCGGAGGCCCTTTATGTATAGATAGCGGCAGCCACCAACAGCAAACAAGCAACTGTTTCGTCAGAACTAGTGGACGAAGGTTACAAAATATGTATCTTCATGTTAATAATACTTCCTTTAATGCCATACTTCTTGGTATGAGGTATAATGTAGGTTGGATTCTGGACCAACAAGTCGTGTAAAAGGCCATAAATAGTGTAGGTATGAGAATTTGTTTCAGCTTTTTGGGTTCTATCACTTGTGCACTGTCATTGTCTTTTACCGAGGTAACATTTTGGCCAGATATGATTAAGGGATCTTTGGATCTTTTGTAACTTGCCTTACATTTAAGGTAATTAATTAGCTACCAGTCAGTGTTTCCGGTATTTATTTATTTATTTATTTATTTCATACACACAACACATTACAATCACAGAAAGACAAAGTACAAAGATATACAGTTCGGAGCAAGATTGCAATACAGAAACAATGTGTACATAAAAAAAAAAAGTTGAAATTAAGTTATATAACACATGGCAGAAACAATTATTATATAAACAGAAATTGGAAAAAGAAAAGAACAAAAAATAGGTATTATTTTAACACATATATAACATTGTATCTAATTATTAGGTAGGTTTACATATGTAGCTTAGCAGCAAGCTTAGCTTCGATGCTGATCAGATCCAGCATCGTCACCCAGTTTATACGGTGTTGAATAGAGGATATCTTGTAATTTTTTGATATATTGAGACAAATTTGGTGAAAAAATATCAATGTCCACATTAGATCTCACTGTTTCGTTGTACTGTCGAGCCATTCTGACCAGGGGGCTGTAATATGAAGTATTATTTTTGTGGGTCCGCAAGGCAAATACATTAGTTTTTGTGGATCTTCGCGCGCTAAATTTGGTGTTAAAAGACATTTCGGAAAGCAAAGCAGGTGTATCAATACGAGAGTGTATCAATTTATAAAGATATATGAAATCAAAATATTTGCGACGAGTTTCAAGTTTCTCTACATTGAATTTAGTATATAGTAGTGGTATATTCTGATAATAATGATAAAACAACTTGAATCGGAAATTGATGTACAAAATAACTGTATATAAGTAGGCCTATTTGTGTCGCCTTAAATAACATAACAATGTTTTGACACACTAAGTTTGTAATATGATAAAGATGTTGTTTAAGGTAAGCGTGAAATGGCTATAAAATAAAATATACCTACATACTTCAAGGTTTTTTATTTACCTGACTGCGCGATGCAAATAAGTGGTAATGTGTTCTATACTATCTATGGGGCTACCATGAGTTTAAAACTTACGCGCTCGATATCGCCTACGTAATGTCTATGAAAATCTTGTACAGCGCCGCCTGGTGGTTACGCGAAGAACTACAATCGGCCATATGAAAAAAACAACTCGATAGGTTTTTAACGTACGTAAGTTTACGATAGCCAACTCATGGTAGGCCCTCTGTTCCTTTGAATCACTATACTCGTAGAAACAAAAAGCTTGGTTTGATTCTTATAATCGATAAATCGACTCGATTTAATTTGGCGTGTGTCACTAAAGACATAATGTTATTCAGGGAGCGTATTACGACCTCATCATTCCAGTCAATTTTCAAAATGCGTATCGGTAGCTATACCTATATAAAGCTAGCTATATAAAGAGCTCTTATCACAACACTTCTTTCTAAAATTTACATAGATCATGATGGAGGGATATCAGCCTGTAAGATTCCACAACCATAGCGCTTAACTCGAAGTAAGTCGAGGCCCACTCTTAAACTGACTGTCACCCCTAATTGGGGTGTAGAGGTTACGGCATCTGGACGCCATTTGTAAAAATGAAAATGTTGGATATCGTTGAATAGGGATCAGATTTAAATCATTTAGAGTTTTATCTTTACACTATTAAATTTGACTGATCTTGACTGAAGTGACGTTAGACGAACCAACCAAATTTTGGATGGACGAATACTGACTGACCTGAATTGAACTTAAACGTACTAGGCAATGAAGAAAGTATTAAATTAACTAATAAACACGCTGTAGTTAAATCATCAATTTATTGTAATTATGTTACTTTGTTTTATATTTGTAACGTACCTAATCGTGAGTTTTTTGTTTTTAATGTGAGAGTCTATTATGTGTGGTGTATGAGTCATCCGTGGCAAGAGCAATAAAAAAATTATGATACACTTCGGCTGTATAACCGGTTCGGTAAAAAGGTTAAATCGACTACTAAGTATTCGGCTATTCGGTCAAAACCACTATTCGGCGCATCCCTACTTAAACATCAAAAACCCGACTGTTTAAAATAACTTTTTTTAATGTAGCAAAATAATTAATTTACAAATGTGCAAAGGCAGAATGTGAAAATATTAGATTAGACTTAGATTTAATCGTTTTATTTCTACCACTAAAATAGTAAAAAAACGAAGTTGTTTTCCTGTCCTCAGATAGGTACTTATGTGTGTTTAAATCTTTAAAACTGCACAACGGATTTTGATGCGGTTTTTTTAATAGATAGAGGGATTCAAAAGGAAGGTTTTTATGTAAAATTCACCCGTCGCGAAGCGCGGGCAGGTCTATATAATCAAAGGATGCGAACATGCGTTTAGTCCTTTTAGATTTTTTAAGTAGGTTGTAAGTAGACGCAAAGTAAATCTTTTGTACCTATACAATTTTATAGCAGCAATTACAAGTAATGTTTAACGTGATATTCTTTTAATTACCTGACTGAGATAACATTTATTTATCTTCTTCGTACACAACCATGAAACAAAACATATTTACTTAGATAAGAAGTAAGTTTCAAATAATTAGATGGATAGGTACGGATAGTAAATCAATCTCGTGTACCTACCTATCGACTTAAGTACCTAAATATAATAAAATATAATATGAGGGTTGATTTTAATATTATAGAAATAATATTAATTATATAATAATATCCATAGGCCATATATCTTGTGTTCATATTTTCGCGTACCTCGTTATCTCAATACCCTTTAGTAAACACTAGAATATTTTTTCTGAAAAACTGTTACCCATAAATCGACAATACACACTGTCAGCAATTTGTTTAAAATTTAATCCATGAATTATCACATTCAATGAGGTGGTTGGATCCTTTGACCCTGCCTTCAAAGATGCCTCTCTAGGCATATTATTTTTGGATTAAACAATACGGACCTCTTATTAAGTTATTGCTTAGTCTTAAATTTATTTATTTAATAATGCTTAAAATACGAATATGATTAAAAATATTAAATTCAAAACAGTCAAATACTAAAAAAAGGTCAAAAATATTTAAAAATTAAAAAGTAATTATTATTATTAAGTTAATCTACACAATTAAGTTGAATGCTCTAAGTCGAAATGTTATTATAATAAAAAACAAAAAACTTACCAACACATCTATTCCCATTTACTGTAAACTCGATCGCAGACATGGTAACTCATTGGCTAGTAACATAACAATGCCCCTCAAATGATGGCGTTCCACCGCTAGCTCAACTTGATGATATAAAAACATGTTGCGTATTGACATAAGGTGCTTTATATTGTTTTGTAAGTGAATTACTTTATTACTTCCTAAATTACCTCCTTATCTACTTAAGTATTTCATCCCTAGTATGAACTGAACTAGGGAGTGTATTTGCGCTTATTGTGACTTGTGCACTATAAAATAGATCATGCGCAGTTAGCGGATACCTATTTACTAAATAATTTAGTTACGTGACTAAAATAAAATGAACAGTAAAGAACAATTCTGTTTAAATACAGGGGGCGTATTACGACCTCTTAATTAATGAATGAATCGGTTAACTGACTGGTCAGCAGTGGCGTAATACCCGTTGAAGTCCGTGGCAAAATTCTTCGGATGGGGCCCCGTGCACACGTTGGCAGTTGAGATGATGTTGTGTGTGAGTTGGCGGGTAGGGGCCCGTGGCATTTTGCCGACTTGCCACCCTGTAGTTACGCCACTGCTGGTCAGTTAAAAAATGAGCATAGCTAGGAAGATAAAGAGCTGTTATGTTATTACAACACTTCTTTTTTAAACGTATATAGATGTTAGAGGGATTATGTCAGCCTACACATTATATATCTCTACTGCCTCGTTGGTCTATTGGACGCAAGCACTGCGTAAGGACCGAGAGGTTCCCGGATCGAGTCCGGGGTCGGACGAAATTTGTGTGAGTTTTTCTATATCATATTACTCAGCCCGGAGTTAGGAAGTTGGCGGTTGAACGCAGGTGCCTAGGAAAGCACTTTAAGCCGGTGGTCCTGTCCCCGATCTCTCATCGGTCATTTCGGATTGCAGTCTCACCGAATTATGAGAGGGAGTATAAGAGTGCACTTGTGTTTGCGCGCACATTTGTGCACTATAATATGTCGCACATTTGTGCATCTATAAAATATTATAGAACTCTCTCAATTGAGATCGGCCGCCATGGCTGAAATCGTTCGGACGCCTTATGTCAGTCTGTATGATTCCACAACAATATCGCACAACTAAGTCTACCAAAAACACGAAGTTAGTTCGATGCCCATTCTTAGGTTAGTCGTAATACGCCCCCTGATCAATCTGAGGGCCTACCATGAGTTGGCTATCGAAAACTTACTTACGTTAAAAACCTATCGAGTTGTTTTTTTCATACGGCCGATTTTAGTTCTTCGCGTAACCACCATCGGCGCTCGACAAGTTTTTCATAGACATATTTACGTAGGCGATATCGAGCGCGTAAGTTTTAAACTCATGGTAGCCCCACTGTATACATGTAAGTTTAATAAATCGTCAATATTCAAAGTTGGGTTTTAGAGCTGCAGCAATTCCTTTGTCTTGAAATAAAGCTGTGTTTACTTATTGCGCGTATGTTGATTTGATTTGAAAAGTATGAACTTAAATATTTCAACGGTATTTCGATTGTAACAACAAAGATAGGTTAATAGGTATAGATAAAAAACCGTCGATATGGCACGAAGGGTCCCATAGGTAGAAATATTGTAAAAAAACTTGTATGCAGGACAACCAAAGGCAAAGAGAGGTGGGTTCCGTACATTTTCTTTTAGTTTTAGGTATATTGTTTCTAGTACCTAAGTATTTGCTGTTACGGAATTAAAATATAGGTGTCCTTTGTGAAAATTTCAATTGTCTAGCTTTTGCGGCTTTTTAAATACAGCCTGAGGGCCTACCATGAGTTGGCTATCGAAAACTTACGTACGTTAAAACCTATCGAGTTGTTTTTTTCTTACGGCCGATTTTATTTCTTCGTGTAACCACTAGCAGCGCTGTACAAGTTTTTCATAGACATATTCACGTAGGTGATATCGAGTGCGTAAGTTTTAAACTCATGGTAGCCCTACTGGTGACAAACGATACGAACTGCAAAGTCTTAGGGTACGGAACCCAAAAAAAAGTGTTCAGTATTTTTATGGTCACTGATAGATACGAGCAGGAGAACTTTTAATTATTGGACTTATTGGACCCTATTAATTATTAAACTTCACTAAATTGATTCGTCCGACTGTCCGTCATTATTAGGGTGTATCTCAAGAACGGTTATAGCTGAAGTTGCAATTTTCACAGATGATGAATTTCCATTGCAAAAATTAAATACAACAAATACTAATATGAAAAGGGGGTTCCCACATACAATCGTGTTTTTTTTACAATATTACATAAGGGATACGTCGTGCGCGAGTCCGACTCGCACTTGGCCGGATTTTCTTATTCGGTTGCGGATAAACGTAGTGATTCTCTTTGTTGCGGATAAAAACCGCGCCCGTGGTTATGAGCCACAGTGTGTGATTTCCAGAGGACCGTGTGTGCGTATCCCCAAGCCGCGAAGGAAGTGTAAGAATGTATTTCTGTATTTCTAAATTATTGTATGTAATTGCGTGTTGGAAGTGGATAGCAGTACCTTCCTATTTAATTTATATACCAAACATATTACGTTTGTTATTTGGTTGGTTGGTCTTTTGTATGAACAGGTGGGGGAGGCGAATTCGGCGTGAATGTAAATACATAATATTGGCTGAATTATAGCGGAGTCGAATATTTACCGTAGAGTAGCAAGCAAAGTATACCGTTAGTTATTTTCTAAGTCTAAGAGTTTACCAAAAAAAATCGTATTGATAAATAAATAAATAAAACGGTTTTATTGCCAAATTTACACTGTTCATTATGTACAATAAAAGAAAAAAAATACAAAAAAAAACATTCGAAGTTCGAACACTTGGCAAAAGGACCAGTCTCACAGCATATGCTTGGCTCGAGCGGCCAGCGCTGGTTTTCAGACTTGCCCTTCCGGTAGGTCTGTTTTGGGATAAAAAAGGGATGGAAATCGATTTAAAAGGAGCTTTAGGTGTGTGCGGTTGTGTGGTTCATGTGTGTGAGTTATGATGTATGTAGGTATACCCATTTTTTACAGCAAGCAGTCTATGTCTGCAAGAGGTGGCATCGTTAGTTATATAGATTGTGAATTTATCTAATAATTAGAATTAGGCACTGTATGCAAGCACATCTTATGACACAGTAGTTTATTTCTTTGTATAGTAATATATTGTAGCGGGAACGGGGTACGTTTAATTCAAGATACGCCAAAAGTCACCAAAAGACAATTTATTTATTTATCGACTAACAATTACACAATTAAACACTTAAAAACACAATTAAAAACACTTAATTACAACACTAAACACGGAACACTAAATTACACTAAACACGGAACACTAAATTACACTAAAGCACTGAATCACACTAATACACTGAATTGCACTGAAACTATTCGCAGGTAACGCACTCGATCACTCTTAGTTCGCAGGAGACTGATTCGCTTCGCTTTCCCAAATCGGAACTGTCCCGTCGGGTCGTACATCCCGCTTTTATACACAGCAAGGACGAACTAGTCTCTTCGCGTAGTGTTGAGAATGTTCTCGAACGGTCCGGGCGGCGAAAACTCTATTATTATTATTATTACTATTCTAGAACACGCTAGAGCTCGCTAGTACCGACCAGAGTGTGTGAGGTAATATCGAGCAAGCGAATATAGACCTTATCCATACGACGATAAGACTAATTTCGCTTGCACGGTCTCAAGGTCGTAACATTATCCCCCTCTTAGTCATGCTCGTCCCGAGCATCATTTGACCCATGGTAACGAGCCAATCGATCAATGTGAACAATTTTCGGCTTGCCTCTTGTCCCTTGTTTGATCCGATAGGTTAAGTCGTTTAGCCTAGTGATGATCTTGTATGGTCCTTCCCACCTTGGCTGGAACTTCGGTGATTTGCCCTTCTTCCTGAGTGGGTTGTGTAACCAAACCAGACTCCCTTCATCGAAACCATCGGTGTTGGCTTTGCGGTCGTAACGGGTTTTCATTCTTTCGCTGGATTTTAGACTGCAGTCTCTAACGAGAGCATGTACTTCATCCAGGCGCTTCTGTAGGTCAGCCGCGTATTCGGTTACTGGTTTCGGAGCTTCTGGCGGTGTCCCAGTCAATGCATCTACCGGAAGCCGCATTTCTCGACCGAAGTTTACCATTGCGGGGGTTGCGCTGGTGCTATCGTGGATTGCAGAACGGTAGGACAGCAAGAAAAGCGGTATGTACTGGTCCCAGTCTCGTTGATGCTCGTCCACAACTTTGGCCAAGTGGTTTTCCAACGTTTGGTTGAATCTCTCGACCATGCCATCGGATTGCGGGTGTGCTGGTGTAGTACGGGTCTTATGCATACCCAACAGTTGACAGACCTCCTGGAATAGTGCTGACTCAAAGTTTCTTCCTTGGTCTGAATGTATCTCAAGAGGCACACCAAATCGGCAAATTACCTCGTGGACTAACTTCTTGGCGACCGTCTTTGCTTCTTGATTAGGCGTAGCGAAGACTTCAGGCCACTTAGTGAAGTAATCTTGGACCACAATGATGTACTTGTTTCCCTCATCGGATTCTGGAAAGGGGCCAGCTACATCTACTGCGATTCTTTCCCACGGAGCGCCGTCGTAGTACAGCTTGAGTTTGCCCTTACTTCTGGTTTGTGGGCCCTTTACTGATGCGCAAGCCGTACATTCCTTGCACCAGTCTTCGACGTCCTCCCGACAGTGTATCCAGTAGAACCTCTGTCTCAGCTTCTCTAGGGTCTTCTTCACGCCCAAATGTCCTCCGGATACCCCATCGTGTATGTACCTCAGTAAGGAAGCAACTTGTTTACGGGGTACAACTAGCTGTAGTGTTGTTTGATCCCCTTTTGGTGTTTCCCATTTCCTGAAGAGTACTCCATCCTTAATTTCCAAACTGTCCCATTGTGCCCAGTAACTTTTCGTGATGGGGCTTGATGATGCTACATGGCTCCAAGAAGGTTTTTGACCTACTTCTTTCCATTCAAATATTTTCCTCAGGTCACTATCCTCTTTTTGCGCCTTTTGATAGCGTCTTCGCTCCATTCATTATCAAGTCCCTGGGTGGTAATCATCCGGACTTCTTCTTTAGTCTCCGTCTTAGAACAATGACTGCAGGCCACAGGACAAGTACTCCTTGAAAGGGCATCGGCATTCAAATGTGTTCTACCACTCCGATGTTGTGTTGTAATGTTGTACTCCTGTAGTTGCTCTAGCCCACCGTGCCACTTGTCCTTCAGGGTTCTTAAACTGCAAGAGCCATTTTAACGCAGCATGATCTGTCCGTAGGGTAAACTGTCTTCCAACGAGATACTTGTTGAAATGCTGTAGAGTCTTCACTACCGCCAACAGTTCCTTACGAGTCACACAGTAGTTCCTTTCAGGTTTTGAAAGTGACTTACTGAAATAGGCGATCACCACTTCCCGTTCACCTTGCTCTTGCGACAGAACTCCGCCTATGCCAGTATTGCTGGCATCGGTGTCCACGATAAACCTTCCTTCTCTGTTCGGGTAGCCAAGTATAGGACTGGTGCAGAGGTGTTCTTTTAATCTGACGAAGGCTTGATCACATTCCGAGTCCCAGGCGAATACTCGTTTATCTTCCGTAAGCCGATGAAGAGGTTTCGCTATATCAGAGAAGTTCTTTACAAAGCGCCGGTAGTATGCGCATAAACCCAAAATGACCCCACGTCGGTCTTGTTCACTGGTATAGGCCATTCTTGAACAGCTTTTATCTTCTCTGGGTCAGTCCTTACACCTTTCGATGAAATAATGTGGCCTAAGTAGGCGACTTCCTCCTTGAAAAACGTGCATTTCTTTGGGCTGAGTCTCAAGTTTGCCTCTCGTAATCTGGTGAAAACCTTCCTCAGGTTACTGACATGCTCTGTGAAATTTCGACCCATGACAATGATGTCATCCAGATAGACCAGGCATGCATCACCCAGAAGTCCAACCAGTACCCTTTCCATCAACCGCTCGAATGTTGCCGGAGCGTTGCAAAGACCAAAGGGCATGACGTTGAACTGCACAATCCATTCCTAGTTCCGGTCGTAAATGCCGTCTTCTCTTTGTCTTCTGGATGGATATCAACTTGCCAGTACCCACTCTTAAGGTCCACTGTTGAGAACCACTTCATGCCGCTCAACATGTCCAGTGTGTCGTCTATACGGGGCAGAGGGTAGCTGTCCTTCTTCGTTGCATTATTCAACAATCGGTAGTCCACACAAAACCTGGTACTGCCGTCCTTCTTCTTTACTAGGACTACTGGCGAAGACCACGGGCTTGTGGAAGGTTCTATGATGCGGTTCTTCTGCATCTCGGCAACCATGTCTGCTACCTCCTTTTCTTTGGCAAATGGAAGGCGTCTAGGCCGCTGCTTGATTGGTGGCGCGTCTCCCGTGTCTATTCTGTGTTTAACGAGACCTGTCCTTCCCAAATCGTGGTCACCCTTCGAAAATATGTCGTTGAAATCCAGCAACAACCTCTTAGCTTGCTGAAGTTCCCGCTCAGATAGTTTGTCCTTACAATTTGCTAGGAGCGGCGTGACGTCATCTTGTTGACAGGATTCCGGCTCCCGGGCCCTTTTCAGCCTTCTGATGGATTGACCTGCATCGCACCGTCCGATGACACAGTTTCTTCGTAGCTGCACTTCATCTCCGCTAAGATTGATGACTCGCACCAGCGCTCCTTTTCCGGTCATTGACAGAGTTCTTGCTGTGATCCAACTCGGATGGTCGCCGCAGTTTTCTATGACGACGCTTCGCCCTTGACACGCAGTGTAAGGGAATCTAACTTTGACCAGAGTTTCAGATCTCGGCGGTAGGGTCGTGTTTTTCAGGCAGTAAACTGCGCATGATCTCGCTCCCTCTAGGAATACTTCTTGTTCGGGAAAACTAAGTACTCCTTTAGCGACGTCTACCACACACTTCTGGTCTCTTAAAAAGTCCAATCCGATGATGCAATCGTCCGTGATGTCGGCTATGAGAACGCCGTATTCAAGGTCTGTTCTCCAATGGTTATCTTCGCCGTCGTCTCACCGAAGACGGTAACTGGCTGGCCTGTTGCTGTTTGAAGCTGAACGGATGGTCTTTGATTCCACACAATAGTCCTTTTCAATAGCTCCGGACGCACTATTGTTCTTGAAGCACCAGTGTCAATAGTAAAATGACACGTTACGCTGTTCAGCTGTCCAACCACTGTAAGGTTGTTCCCATTACCAATCTGTGAAACAGTGACGGTAGGGGCTCGATGTTGACCAGCCAGCGCCTGCCCCACGGCCCTGGCTTCTTCTAGTTTAAAGACAGCTCTTCTGCGTCCACCTGTGTAGAGGACGCTACTGTCGTTCTACGTGGCCATCTTCGCTTGGGGCAACTACTCCGAATATGGCCCCTCTCGCCGCAGCCATAGCACATCGGACCCAAAGAAGGTTTTTCCTTCACCACAACCTCCCGAAGTCGTTGAGTTCTAGCGTCTTGACGCACGGCTTCCACCTCCAAAGCATGGGCTAGAGCTTCCTGTAAGGTCTGATGATGGCTCAGTTTCACGGTATGCCTGACGTCTGCGTCTCTAATTCCATCACAGAAAGCTTGCGGGATCATTGATTCCACCATTGTAGGGCATGACACGTAGGCACGTCTGACTAGCCTTTCAATTTCCGTTGCCCATTGCTGCAGGCTTTCACCAGGCTTCTGCTGTCGGTCGCGGAGTTGTGCTCTATACGCGTGTTCCAGGTGTTTGTCGCTGTACCTGCCCTCTAGAGCTCTTGGGAGAGCACCTAAAGTTCTGTTCTCCGAAGTCAGGTTTTCCAACGTGAGCAGGGCATCTCCACGAAGAGCCAGAGTCAGAGCTATCAAGGACTCTTCCTCGTTCCACCCCTTTCCTTTAGCCACCGTTTCGAACTGGTACCAAAAAGCCGCCCAAGACGTCGTCCCATCGGAGTGGGGTACTTCGCTTTTCGGACAATCCTGCACTTCCGAAGCACCCCGGGGCCCCACTCGTGCCCTCGTGGAATGCAGCCTTCGCGTCTCAGCATCCACCTGGCACAATCGATCCTGGTGTTGGGTGAGTCGATCTTCGTGTTGGGTCAGTCGATCTTCGTGTTGGGTCTTGACGCTTAGCACATCATCCTTGACAGCAGCAATTTGGTTTTCTAATACTTCGAGCTGCTTATCAATATCCCTCAACAAACTCTTGCTTAGCTCTTTCTTTAGTTCGCCCAGTGGGTCCTCCGGGCTGCGGGCGGGCTCCTCCTGGCGAAGGTCTTGCTTTTCCTGGCGAAGGGCTTGTTCTTCCCTCAGCTTGGCAAATTGTGCTTCCTGAAGTCGGGCTAGCTCCTCCTGGCGGCGTGCTTGCTCGCGGCTTGCTCCTCCTGGCGGCTGGCTTGTGTCTTCAGCATTTTGAATAAGTCTGCAAGCTCAACAGGCCCAATCGGTGTTTGAATTGATCCCTCCGTTGAAGTACCTTCGCCCTCTTGCAGGGCCGCGGTTTGACTCCTTGTTACTCGACCCTCACTGTCTTCTCGTGGTGTAAGAGGCATCTTGAATCCCACTTCTGACACCAATTGTTGCGGGAACGGGGTACGTTTAATTCAAGATACGCCAAAAGTCACCAAAGACAATTAATTTATTTATCGACTAACAATTACACAATTAAACACTTAAAAACACAATTAAAAACACTTAATTACAACACTAAACACGGAACACTAAATTACACTAGACACGGAACACTAAATTACACTAAAGCACTGAATCACACTAATACACTGAATTGCACTGAAACTATTCGCAGGTAACGCACTCGATCACTCTTAGTTCGCAGGAGACTGATTCGCTTCGCTTTCCCAAATCGGAACTGTCCCGTCGGGTCGTACATCCCGCTTTTATACACAGCAAGGACGAACTAGTCTCTTCGCGTAGTGTTGAGAATGTTCTCGAACGGTCCGGGCGGCGAAAACTCTATTATTATTATTATTACTATTCTAGAACACGCTAGAGCTCGCTAGTACCGACCAGAGAGTGTGACGTAATATCGTGCAAGCGAATATAGACCTTATCCATACGACGATAAGACTAATTTCGCTTGCACGGTCTCTCAAGGTCGTAACAATATAAACTACATATAATGAAAGAAGAAAAAATGACACATTATCCAATCAGTTTTTATTAAATTTTCCTCATACATATTAGTGTAGCACAGAAGACACAAATCAGTAAGCATGTTTTGATGTCATTGATTACATCACAGTTTATTTCTTTAGACTCTAGTATAAAGTCACATTTAGTTGACATGTTGCCCTGGTCAAACGTGTCTTGTCCACCCCTTGTCTTCTAGATCAATATGCGTTAATCTTTAATAATCTTTAACAAAACCAAAGTAAAGTAAAAATGTAATTAAGTGTTAATTATTATCAAAGAGGTTGACGAAATTATAACCCCTACCTTTTTACTTCTACATCGTAACATATGTTTTTTCAATAGTACTTAATTATTCAGGTAGTTACGTAGTTCCTTTAATGTTCGCAATTTGATATTGCGAACATTAAGGATCTACGTAACTACCTGAATTGAGAATGTTAATAAAATTCTGTTTGTAGGTTATCTACTAGGTACATGTAGCAAGTATGTAGGTACCTATTCTCGTAATTAATGTCCATAGATCATGGTTGATGACATTGAATGACCGGCATGCCCTCTCTCTTTCGGACTTTTCCTTTCTTTTATACAAAAAGATACAATACTAGGGGAGAGGAGGGCAGTTTTGAACATTTTTAAAACTTTGTCCTATATCTTAAAATTCTTTAGTTTTATATCGTTTTATAGTTTCGCAATGCTTAACCCGACCATTATGCCATAAAATTTCAGTATCATATGAAGAAGAATATTTAAGATATAGCCGTAATATCAATTATAATAGCAGTAGTCAACTGTTCAAATCTGCCCCACTCCTGGGGCAGCTTTGAATTCGTATGGGGCAGTTTTGAATTCATATGGGGCAGTTTTGAACTATCCTTAAAAAAAAATTTAATGACTTTTTATACTTTTTTTTTATTAATTTTATTAAAAGAAAACAAATTAGAAACGATTGAGATCAAGTATCATTGCCACATTAGAAATTAAAAATGATAAAATAGTTCAATATGGTGATTGATGATGATTATGGGGCAGTTTTGAACTATCCTTAAAAAATGGATTTTTAATGACTTTTTATACTTTTTTATATTAATTTTATTAAAAGAAAACAAATAGAAACGACTGAGATCAAGTATCATTGCCACATTAGAAATTAAAAATGATAAAATATGTACTAGGGAATAACAAACTTCTATTTAAATAATATTAATTAACATACGGAAACAAATAAAATTATTAATTAACATTATGAGGTCAATCAAAGGAAACCCAAAAATAAACGAGCTATAAATAAAACTGCAGTCTTCAAGTCTCATGAATTTCATTCTCTCTCTTTTTTTATACCATACCATTATTAACTTTAAATGAAAAAGATACAGATATTTATTCCTATTGAACATTACGCTTACAAATATATTCCATGTTAGAATAAAATAATAAAAAATAATGCATTATAACAATCTCAGTATTTAAGACTGAAGGTGGGGCAGTTTTAAACAATGTTCAAAACTGCCCCCTTTATTTTGTTCAAAGCTGCCCCAATGGTCCTTGAAAAACAAAATCGTTTTCCTTCCAAATATTTTTTAAAATTGTTAGTAATATCTGCTTTATTGCGTGATATATGAAACCTTCTGACTAAAAAAGTAAAAAAACACTTCATTTGCCTTGAAATGAATCTCTGAGATCCTTACGCGCGAATTTCAAAAAGTGTAAAATTCAAACTCGTAAAAAAACTCCTCGTAACTCGTCGGCAAGCTGTCTAATGTGAGCAGTGATAAGTGACAGCTATGCGGGTTAATGTTACCACTACCCAAAAAAAAAACTACAAAAATTCTTTACATTAAAGCTTGTTAAATACACTTTTTCAAAGGTGCCCCTGTTCAAAGCTGCCCCCTCTCCCTAATTAAAAACATCTTAATCTAAAGACAAACGCGGACTAGGGCGCGGTTTCATAGAAAACTCCCCGATGGGATGAAAAAGTATTGTATTGTACATTTCTTTTTATTTTCAAAAACGGCGCATGTGACAAGAAGTTTCTTGTCACATGCGCCCGCCGCCCACTCCAGAATATTGATGATATATAATTTTTAAGCTATTGCATAGCTTTTATCGCGGGCTTTGAGCGCGGCGACTCTACGAAACTCGCACGAATCGAGACGAGCTGCTCCGAAATCGGACGATGCTATGCAATAGCTATACCGCGGCAGTCCCCGAGTGCCACACATCTCTTTTTTGTATGAAACCTCGTCGCAGCGTTCGCCCTAAGTATATGGCTACCAACTGGAGTCACGCGGTAGCGGTGGCGGTGGCTCATACAAACTCATGCTTTTTTTTTCTAACTGACTTACGATGATGGCTTGGAGTAGCCTTGTCATCATCACCGGACTTGCGGGGGAGCGAATCTAACTCATGCATTTCTACCGTGTTTGAAGTGTGTGTCACGCGAGCCAGCTGTTTTACTTTTTTTCCTAACTGACTACGGTGACGGCTTGGAGTAGCCTTGTCATCATCACCGGACTTGCGGGGGAGCGGATGGCTCACACCCCTCTGTCACCGCCACCTCGTGAGTCCAGTTTGTAGGCTTAAAAAATAGGCTTAGAGCTTAGTAGATGGTCTCGCTTAATCGTTTGTGCTGGAACTGGTAAATCTCTCCGGAGGTCAGCTTGTTGTAGGCCTGGTTCACCATGTGGAGAATCATGCAGTACACCGCTGGAATAAAATAAAAAAATAATGACGAAAAGTTGAACATCAGCACCAAAAAAATATTGGTAAAGTATATGTAGTCTATTCATGAGTTTTATGGCCGAATACTAAAACGATATAATATGATAAATTTAGTTTTACTTGTTATAAAGTTGAAAAAAAAATTATTAAACGGTTTTTTTTGTACATTGAAAACGAGGTTTATTTAGAGAAAGATTCACAGGATGACCTCACTCCACCTGATTGAAAGACGTGCTCGTGAGGCCCACAAATAAGGTCGACAGGCACAGAACATACAAATTATGTACCTATACACATTTAATTTAAAAATAAGATTTGGCGAAGAAGATTCAAAATGAAGATAAAGCCCCATAAAAAAGTTCACGCATTTGATATCAGAAACCTATCCAACTTCGCTGATGTTCGGATTCCGAAAATCTATATTCTGTCACGTTAACGGTGATGGAAAACATCATGAGAAAACCTGCACAGCTACGAAGAAATTATTGGGTTGTGTAGTCAACCAAATCGCACTTGGCCAGCGTGGTTGACTGAGGCCTTCTCGCCCTAGTTTAGGGTAGGCCCGTGCCCCAGCAGTGGGGTCGTATATGGGCTGATGATGATGACTATGATCTTCTGTCACTGTCAATCGCTTAGGTTAAGAAAAGACAGAGCGTAATCGAATTCAAATCAGAATCCGTCGTGATTCGAGACTAGAGGGGCTGGTCATGAGAAAAAAGGGTCCGACCTTTTGGTCCTAGGGTAACCCAGTGTTGCTTTTTTTCCTAACTGACATACGATGATGGCTTGGAGTAGCCCCGTCATCATCACCGGACTTGCGGGGGAGCGGATGGCTCTCACCCCTAATCACCGGACGTTTGGGGGAGCGGAAGGCTCTCCCCCCTAATGACCGGACTTGCGGAGGAGCGGATAGCTCTCCCACTATCACCGGACTTGCGAGGGAGCGGATGGCCCTCCCCCTATCACCGGACTTGCGAGGGAGCGGATGGCCCTCCCCCTATCACCGGACTTGCGAGGGAGCGGATGGCCCTCCCCCTATCACCGGACTTGCGGGGGAGCGGATGGCTCTCACCCCTAATCACCGGACGTTTGGGGGAGCGGAAGGCTCTCCCCCCTAATGACCGGACTTGCGGGGGAGCGGATGGCTCTCAACCCTAATCACCGGACTTGCGGGGGAGCGAATGGCTCTCTCCCTAATCACCGTACTTGCGGGGAGCGGATGGCTCTCCCCCTTATCACCGGACTTGCGGGGAGCGGATGGCTCTCCCCTAATGACCGGACTTGCGGGGAGCGGATGGCTCTCCCCTAATGACCGGACGTTTGGGGGAGCGGAAGGCTCTCCCCCCTAATCACCGGACTTGCGGGGGAGCGGATGGCTCTCACCCCTAATCACCGGACGTTTGGGGGAGCGGAAGGCTCTCCCCCCTAATGACCGGACTTGCGGGGGAGCGGATGGCTCTCAACCCTAATCCTAGTGTTGTACCTAATCACCTAACGACCCAGTGTTGTACCCACCTAATACGCCTAAGAAGACAAGCGCGCACTCCCAGTCAGCGAACATCATGACGACCACCAGCATCCCGCCTAGCAGCGCCATCAGCATCCCGTACGTGAAGTACGCCTTCACATAACTTGCTTTTTTCTGAAAAAAAATATCGTTTTTTTTTTCTTAAATATAAATACAATTTCTAACCAGTTGACTAAGCCCTTATGGCTTTAGTTAAGGGGGTTCGTTGGCATAAACAAATGCTCTAGTGAAAACCTCTTTTCTTCACGAGCTTCAATTTAAATATTACACAACATCACATACAATGATCTGATACCGTGGTAAGTAGCTTAAGCACTTGTGCTACGGATATCATAATCAACAGTGCATACACAAACACAAATATACTTAAATATAAGTATTTAATAACACACCAAGACACGGAACAAACAACGATGTTAGTCTCACAAATACATATTTGTCTCTGTTGGGAATCGAACCCACGACTCTTGGAACCAAGGTTAATGTACCTGGGTCACCAACCACTGTTTCACCGAGCCAGTCAAAGGTTATCCCTGACTGACTACGATGGTGGCTTGGCGTAGGTTTGTCAACATCACCGGACTTGCGAGAGAACGGATGGCTCTCATCACCCCTAATAATTACGGTACAAAAAAACTACAAATATATTTATTTCCAACAAGTAGGATTATAAAATGGTTTACAATGTGTTTCCAGATGGTAACCCACTTAGTTGTACATTTTATAATGACATGTCTTTACGATAAGCTGTTAAGGGGATGCTGCCTCATTTTACTACTAGAACTAATTTTACAACTGGCTCGGGGGGACAGTGGTTAGTGGCCCAGGTTCATTACCTACACTTCCAAGAGTCGTGGGTTCGATTCCCAATCGGGACAAATATTTGAGTGACGAACATCGGTGTTTGTTTCATGTCTGGCTGGGTATTAAATATACTTAAGCATATTTGTGTACCCACTGTTGATTCTGATATCTGTAACACAAGTGCTAAAGCTACTTACCACGGGATCAGATCAATGTATGTGATTCTGTGCAATATTTATTAAAAAAAAAAAAAATTACTACTTCAATTGAACAAAGTAGTCAATGTAAGTACTAACCTTACAAATACCGTCGCAGAGGATCACAGAAAACAAGAACTCGATTAGGCTCTTCAGTGCAAGAAGGCCAAAGAGGACATTTCCCACTATGAGGCCGTTGAGGGTTGATAATCTGCGGGCCTCCTGGACCTCCATGCGGTTGTAATCGATGTAGTTGATGCCGACGATGGCAATAACGCTCGCTACGCTCAAGAGGCCGTGAAATATCTGGAAACATTATTTCAAGGGTATAATCGCGATATTTTTTTAATTTTATGAATGGAATAAGTCAGTTTAAATATCCTTATTATTATTGAAAAGATTAAGAATCGCTACATAAATGAGAAACATAATAATTTAGATTACATTTAAACATTATCTGGGCTAAACAGGGTTTTACATTTTACATGATTTTACATGATCCGTCCATGCACCAGCACTTTAAGGTGCATGGACGGATCATCACACCTTTACTTAAATAGGAAAAACTACCTACGTGTACCTATTGACGGAAATTTAGAAAAAAAATCATTGACTTGAATTATAGGAGATAAAATGTAAATAAATGCATAAGAGATATCTACAGAAATAAACATTTTAAAAATGCTATAAATTCCAATATAATAAGGTTTTTATAGCTAATTACGTTACGTAACCCTTGCATAATGGAAATATGTACTTACCTACCTATTAGTATAAAATAGATAAATTTACACCAGTCAGTGTACAAAATGTACTAAAATGTACCTACCTACCCTTAACTGAGTACATAGATACTGGCGCGGCGCCTGGCTAGGATGTCCGTTTCTGTAGGTTTCCCTTTAATTACTAATTATACTCCATTCACTTTGGCGAGCGACAAAATGTAAACAAATCAAAAAATGATATTTTTATAGGTCGTCTTTGGAAAGAGTGTAAATAATTAATTATTTTTTTATGAATAGCCATGAACCTATTATGTAAAAAATATTTAAAATTCCAAGCTTGTATGTACTAATAAGAAAATTAAATCTTATATTTTAATGCTCAATTTATATGATATTTTTGTATATTTTCGTTTTTTTCTGTCAAAAGTATTTCGACATCGTAAGTTTACATAAAAAAAGACCTAAATAAAAAACAATTCTCAAACTTCAGGCGGCCATTTTTACTCAGCCGATAAAGCTTGACGCGAGTGTGCATTTCCCTGATTTTGTTAATTTCTTATTCAGACTCCTTGTTTTAATTGTTACATAGTTAAAAGTAGTACTTTAATTGTTTTCTTTTGTTGTGGAATTGTTATTCGTGGCTATAATGTGTTGTGGTTTTTTTGTATTGTAGGTATCTACTCGTTTCATTATTTAAAAGTTTGAGAGCCGAAGATTCATTGTTTACATTTTGTCGCTCGCCAAAATGAATAGAGTATAGGTACCTATTGATAAGGTAATTATACTTACCGCATTTATAATTCCGAAGATCAATGCCCCTGTCTCCACTTTGATGCACAAACATTTTCCTGCATAGCACATCTTTACTTTACTTTATCTGGAAAGCAAAAAAAAAGTTACTAGTTCACTCGAGGTAGGCAACTATAATACCTGTAGTAATATCTAATTTCTTAATTACTTATTTAGATAATTGTATTTAAAGGCTTGTGCCCACCTATTATGTTAACAACCAAACAGCTCAACTGACGAATTGAGGACCGACTACATGATTAACAGACCGACAGATCAAACGGTCATAGGAACATAATATGTCAAAAGAAGTCACATAATGAACGCAGGTCTGAAGAACTCTGAAGGGATGTGTTTTGTTCCCTAGTCACGAAGTCGAGAAAAAAATGAACTGACTTTAAAATTTCTTATTGAGAACTAGGTAGAATATAATATAATAGAATATAATTTATGAATTCAACTTTTTCTCCATAGTATAATCTTGAATCGAACGTTTATTATTTAGCCTATTTTGTCCCACTGCAGGATAGGATAGGTAGGATTATCCAATCCAATGTCGTAGACTGGCGTAGGCGAAGTCGGTCATCGCCCACAGCCTCACACTTAGCGGACGTCGCGTACACTAAGAATGTTGTAAAATCTATGGCTTGACCTTCGCCCATGGTTGGGTTGGCCTGCACTACAATAGGGCTACCATGAGTTTAAAACTCATATATGAATATGTCTATGAAAAACTTGTACAGCGCCGCTGGTGGTTACGCGAAGAACTAAAATCGGCCGTATGAAAAAAAAACAACTCGATAGGTTTTTAACGTACGTAAGTTTTCGATAGCCAACTCATGGTAGGCCCTCAGTAGAGCTACCATGACTTTAAAAGTGACAGACTCGATATCGCCTACGTGAAAAATGTCTATGAAAAATGTATAGCGCCCCCAGCGGTAACGCTAAGAACTAAAATCGGTAGTATGAAAGAAACAATTCGATAGGTTTTTTGAACGTACGTTAGTTTTCGATAGCTAACTCATGGTACCGCTCACGCTTGAACGTCGGTACTTTTCCACTAAATAATAAATCTATCTATACTATAATAAAAACGTAGAGGTAAAAATTCTTGTACTTTTTTGAAAAACGCAAAAAAAACCAGTCAGGGATATGTTTTGAGAGTAGCAGAACACATCCCCATACTTTAAAAAAATTGTGTCTCTGTCTGTTTGTTTGTTTGTTTCGACTGACCTCCTAAACGGCTGAACCAATTTAAATGAAAGTTTACACGAAGGTAATTTAAATTCCGGAAAAATGCATAGGATACTTTAAATCACTGACAGTTAACTGGTTCCCGTGGGATATTCAAAAAACCTAAATAAATGACTGATCTCTGAAACTATTACACCGATTAAAATGAAATTTTGCATGGTGGTATCATACATCCCCGGTCAAGATCTTAAATACTTTTAGTCACAGAAATTCCTGTAGGATAGTTAAAAATCTAACATTATTAGATCACGTACAAAAATGGTAAAAGTAGATCGACCAAAATGAACCTTCTGACTAGGACTATACGAACTACTTTATTGAGCAAAACGTCATAGTAGGGGAGGTAAATGGCTAGATTTGTAAGTTACTCGAACGACATGGAATCGGAATAGAAAGATAACGAAAAGAATATTAGACTTTCTATATAAGTGGGCGGACAGCGATTAATGCAAAAAGTTATTTGACCGTGTCAGTCATTCAAAGTGCATGTTAAATAATCCCTAAAAAGTGACATTGTAACGATTTGGACCACAAAGTTATAATTAATCTTTGTGTCTGTTGAAAAACACATAATCTTGAGATACTTCAGCGCGTTACATTTTTATGCAGGAGGTTCAAGTTGATATCGAAGTCCTGCTGTATAATAATCTGTAATTTTTCTTGTTAACCTGTATCACCTCACTGCTGGGCAAAGTATCCTTCAAACTCATCTACTGCTCTCTGTCCAATGCTAGGACTTGCCAGTTCTTTGATACATGGACCAGATCGTCATACCACCTTTTCTTAGGTCTTCTTCGGCGAAAATCGTCTTCAGGCACGCGATGTGTAACAAGTCTGGTCCATCTATTGTTCTTCATCCTCGCACATTTCATATCACATTCCCCGCCCATTGATACATCAGTTTTAACCAACAACAATACCAGTACGGGAGTGGATGGTGGTATATTTTATTTTAACTTAATACCCACAATACTCCGCTTCATAGCTTTTTGTAAAACCTTGAGTTTGGACTTCTGATTTTCGGTGGGGGACCAAGATGTGTTAGGATAGACAGGATGAAAACGTCGATGAGTTTGCGGTTCAGTGATATAAGAAGATCACCCTTCACATACCCATTCATGGACCAGAAGCTTTTTTAGGCGTTGTCTGCTCTACGGATTATTTCTTTCTCCTGCCTGTCTTCGAAGGAGACTGCCTAGGTCAAGTATGCTCCTCTACATATTGCTTCACCTGCCTGTTGACTGCAATCCACCAAATCAGTGATGCTTTTGGTCATGACCTTGGTTTTGGATCTATTCATCGTCAGTCTAACGTCAACGCTTTCTGCACTCAGTTGTTCGAGCATTTATTTAATTTATGTCGATGTATACGTATTTCGTCTAGGAAAATGTCATCTGCAAAGCGAAAGTTTATCAGTCGCCTATCCTCTAGGTACACCAATTCCTTTTGTTTCCTAAGAATATCATGGTGACCTGAAGACTTCTTCGAGCGTGCTACTGAAAGCTTTGGTGATAGGGAGTCAGCCTATTTAACTCTTTTTTGTATTTTGAATGTCAGGCCTTCAGTGTGCAGTTTGATATCGGCTGTGCTTTGTTGTTAAATGATTTGGAGAAGTTTTTCTATATGTGGGTTCGATGTTTTGCTGTAGAAGAGAAAGCTAAATGGGTTGATGTGGGTGATACCGTCGAAACCTTTGAATAATCCACAAAGGCCAGGTTCAAAGGTTTATTTAATTCGCTACATTTCTCTATTACCTGGTTTTCGGTATGGAGGTGGTCAGTTGTCCGATATTTGCTTGCTGGCTTACATTGGTGGGTTGTGTTGTTCCAATTGATAGACTGTTCGATATTATCTGAATGTTTATATACATAGAGGGATATCGCTATTCTAAGCAAATAAAGGGAAATTTATAAACATTCACGTAAAAATGTTGGACATTATAAAATTAAAGAAAGTTATCGTATATACAGATCGTTACAAATAAAATCACATAGATCATTAGAACTGGTCAAGTGACCCTTGGATCTTTGTTGTGTCAAAGGTTTTAGTAATTGTTGTTATAGGCGCGATTCTACGGTCATCGCCCCATGGAAACCATCAGAGATTATTAGTTCTTCATAATTCTGCCTTATTCTTTTAACAGTGTCTTTGTAATTAGCATCAGCAGCTATCCTATTTACGATCACGCACCCCTTCCCTCCCGTATGAAGTGTACATACACGCCACACCTACATGAAAGGGTGCAAGGAGTCTCCCATTTAAAAATCTTACAAGACAGAGTCTGAGTCTGATCAATACTCCAAAAACTCCCGTTGGGCTCCCCAACTATCACGTTCTTAGCTGGCAAGTCATGTCAAATGCTGTCAGATTTGATATGACGTGATGAGTGTTTAGTTCTTAGTTAGTTAAAGAGATGTCACTATGCTCTATTATTTCGCAATATTGTTTCAAATACAAAAAGTAATTCATAAGTTATATTTTATTGCGCTTTACGTAATTATCTCATTGTTTCATTACGAATACAATACAATTTACGAGAAATATACAAAAACAATTCGCTAAAGTGGCACATAACAAAGTAGCAAAGCAAATACTGATTAATTCGTCACATCATCATCAGCCCATACCTGTCCACTGCTGGACATAGGCCTCTCCAAATGCACGCCACTTCTCTCTATCCTCGGCCACTCGCATCCAGCTACCAGCCGTCCTGCGCAGATCGTCACACCACCTGGCCTTCGGGCGTTCGTCACATGGCGACACACATCCTTTATAGATATTTTGAGACAGTGGATCGGTAGATTGTATTTTTTACCTTTTGAAGTTATCCTGATATCAAACATCAATTTTGTGTACTAACTACATAGGTACAGTAAGCTGTTCGCAACCATTGAAACCTGTTCCTGTCAAATAAATTAAAGTTTTTAACGTGGTTTTAGTACTAAAATGTGAAAAATAATTTTGTGAGTCCTAGCTACCACTCTCCTCTCAGGATAGATCATTGCTTAGAAAATAAAACATATTGTGAGAGTGAATTATCTTTTAGTTGGCCGATTTGTAATGAAAAATGTGATAGTTATGTTGTTTATCACCAATTAATCAGTAAACAATTTCAGGTTCTTTAATGGATATTAATCTAATCAATTTTCAGTTTTTATAATTATGTAGCTTTATTATGTTTGCTGTAATTTTTAAAAAAATATGCTTCCTGAAATTTAAAATGCAGGCAAAAGTTACTATTCTACGCAGACGAAGTTGCGGGCACAGCTAGTAATAAATAAAATTGTATTTATTTTCCACCAGAATATTATAAATGCTTACACAACTAACATTATGAGGTTAGATCTTAATATATAATATATCATAACAGTAAACAGATGACAAACCAAACATAACAGTAAAATAAAGAAGAAAAAATAAACAGATAAAAAGAAAAAACTAAAAATAGGTTGTGCGAGCATACAATATTTTGGGGGACTGGAGCCTAAACTAGGTTACACCTGTATTTCAGGTCTCCAGGTTCCCCGCCCAGATTGTGTGATTGCATAATTATAACAATACAAGGGTGAGTTCAGATTTTGAGAATGAGTGTACGTGTGTGTGTGTGTGTGTGTTTGTATGTTGTGAAACGTGTGTGAGTGCGTGTGTGTGTGTGTATTAGGGTAATGTGCCAATGAGGGTGAGTATGACTGTTGATTATTTCAGCAGTGATTCTGTCTGGGAATAATTAAGTCCTACCAGGTAACTTTTAAGTTTGTTTTTGCACTCGTATAAAATTTTAGGGTAAATGTTTAATGACTTATTCAATTTATTGTATAAGTGATTTGCCAAAAAAATTGTGTGACGTCGAACGAAGATGGTGTTGTGTCTGAATGTATGACATATTTTCGCCGGTCTTCGGCTGTAAAACTGCTGGATTTTGTGCTTGATGCTTAGTTGTTTGTGTTGCCGTAATGTAACTTGCAGGATAAATAGTTGCCTCACCGTCATAACTTTTGCATCTTGATAAAGATCTTGTGTGGGGTAAAGGTAGGGTTTTCTAAGCATTACTTTAAGTACCGATCGCTGAGCTCGTTCCATCTTTTATAATTATAGTTTTGCATGCTCCCCCCAAACAGGTACGCAATAGGTTATTACAGATTGAACAAGAGCAAAATAAATGGTCTTCAGTAATGTAGGTTTAAGTATATTTCTCAGTTTTCTGAATAACCAAATCAGTTTCCTTAACCGTGTGGACAGATGATCAATTTGGGTTTTCCATGAGAGGGTTTCATCTAATTGGACACCCAGATACGTAATATCAGTGACTTTTTTAGAGAGGAGCATGAGCAAGTGGATTTGCCTGTGTTAATACATGTATGTAATTTCAGATCAAATGATTCTAATTTGGGTTGGGTAGACTTGTTTATGGAGAAAGTGATGTACTTTGATTTATTAATATTTAAAGTTAGTAAGTTTTTATTGAGCCAAGCTGATGTCTGTTGAAGTCCCTGTTCCGCATAGGAGCGCACCTCCGCCCAAGTCTCTCCCTGAAATACTAAAGCGGTGTCGTCAGCATAAGAAATTATTTTTACTTATAATAATTCCCATCAGTCTGGTAATAGAAGTAAGACAAGATTTTCAGCTCGATATAAAGAGAATAATTATATTATATTATTTTGCAGTTCCTCTGCAACACTAGTTCATCACTATACACCGTGAAATATTAGTGGGTGTTTTCCCGTGACAGAACGATTTGCCTTTAGTAATACTATCGAATCATGCAAATTATTAGTTGAAAAACAATATTTTTTAATTCTCAAATTTTCAAAATAATAATTTTCCAACTCGAAAACGAGAGAAGTTATCGTTTTTTTATAAGATGTGACGTAATCAGGTACTGCTTGCCGCTTAAAATCGATGCTTAAAGCTGATAAAGCTCGATACCCTAAGTTATAAAGCGGTTCGAACGTGCTTTCGAGTTTCGGTTAAACCTTTCGTAAAACCGGCATTTATTGATTTTAACAAAAAAGAACTGCACAAATCTATTGTACTACTAAGATAGAATCATTTTACTGCGGGAAAACAACCACTAAAATTTCACGGTGTATAGTAGGTACTGCAGTAGAACTAGTGGGAATAAATGGAACATACGACCTGACTATTGATTATGTCCATAAATGTACCTACTTATTATTTAGGTATCTGTCTATCTATCCTTTCCATTGCGAATTCTGCACTGACTGAACGTGGCTAAAAATAGTCAATTCTCAGAACTGAGCTTAGGCATCTTGTACGTTCACCGCAATCCAACACACTCAACTCCGAGAATTGATTAGGTATTTTCTCGATAATTCATTGTTAAATTGCATATATTGAAATCCATGTGCGCTCCACAAAACCTACCTACTACATACACATCAAGACTGGCTCGGTGGAACAGTGGTTATTGACCCAGACTCACTATGAGTCAAGAGTCATGGGTTCGATTCCCACCCGGGACAAATATTTGTGTGACGAACATCGGTGTTCGTTCCATGTCTGGGTGTGTTATCCACTGTTAATTCTGATATCCGTAACACAAGTGCTTAAGACCGATGTATGTGATTTTGAGTAATATTTATTTATTATTTAAACTTTAAGGGTGAGGGTCATCCGCTCCCCCGCCAGTCCGGTGATGATGACGAGGTTACTCCAAACCATTACCGTATGTCAGTTAGGAAAAAAAAATGAAGTCCCGACTTGTCCTGTGTAGGTAAGTAGGACTTTTCAAACGCACGTGGTATATAATTCATGACAGGTACTGTACTAACTATACTACAACTACCCACCATGTTGCCTACTTATAATTTATTTTTCAAACAATACATATACATACTTAAAAGAGCTTTTGTTGAAATCGTTTGTGGCAGGTAGAAGGCAGCTTTACAAAGTTACTATATTATTATGACTTAAATTGTTTACTTTGTGTTTGTTTTTCTTTTCGGCAATCTGCAAACCGAATCGAGGCTAAGATCACTACCGTACACAATAACGATTTATGCTAACCAAATAACAACAATAATAGATATTTAGGTAATAGGTACCAAGTGTTTATTAAGCACGTCGCTACCTCACATCTGAGAAATAAACTTTCAACAATTTATAAATGTGATTTAATGCTAATTACCTATAGTTTGTATTGGTATAAAACCTATACCACCTAGCAGAGGTATTAAGCTTTCTGAACAAATTAATTAAAAATTCACCCGAAAACTTCGCCAATCATGATTCCACAATATATGGAGCCCTTTGGCATCCCAACAAAAAATGGAACGTGATTATTTGTGTCGAATGCATTTTGGCAGACGCTTTCATTAAAGCCACATGACTTGCTAAACAATTTATATTCGACAATAATCTTCACGTGCACTTTATCAAAAAAGAAAAAAAACAACACAGGCCTTTCTAGAGACATTACAGTAATATAATGAGTAGTACGGTTTTTAGGACTTACCGAACGGTATGTTTTTGTCACAAAATTAAAAATAGAACGGGCACCCAGATTGCGTACACTTTGCTTGCGTTCGAGACACAGAATGAAGCTTGCATGCTATTTTGAATCTAAATGCCCCCAAGGGACAGACCGAAGGAAGCTGACCGGGTGTTGTGATTACTTTCGCTTGCAGTGGTTCTGAATTTGTTTACTTTATACCTGATTTTTTATGTATAGCTTGGTGTGTAAGTTCAAACAATGAAAAATACCATTATCCCTATCTCCTAAAAATCTAGTCATAATCAGTTTTGCAAAATATTAACGGTACATATCTGAATGTTACCTTAAAACAAAAAATGTTAAGGATAACCATCCTTTGGTGGTTACACTAAAGAACCTACAATACCCATTACCCATACCTATAGCTATACCTATAGGAAACTGCCTCATTAATCCCACGCTTTTGTAGGGATAAAATAAAGAAATAGTAGTACAACGAACCTAATAGTAGATAGGTATTAATAACTATTCGTTACAATAATTATTATTTGGTATTTTGAGGTACCTACCTATTAATTAAGATATATTTCTTTAAGTTTTGTTCTTAAAATTAAAAAATCTAAGTGTTTTATAAAAATGAATCCGCTGGACCCTATTTCGCAGAAACGATCGCCATGTTGTCATGTTTTTATGGAAACAACGAGTTAAAGCGGGGTTTTACAAGATTATCATAAAAAAGCCAAGCATACATGCATATCAATAAAGACACCCAGAAGTTTGTTTTATTATTTATTAAATCGGATCATTTTTAAATCGTACAATTTACAAAGCAAAGTTTATTTGGAATCAAAGTTGTAAACACAAAATACATTAGGTATGGTATTAGCACAGATAACATAACTATAATAATTAGTAGGTAAGTGCCTCATGTCTGCCTTTCGTCCGGGAATCCCCGGATTTGTCCTAGTTGGAATGGCCTCTGGAAGGGGACTTGTAGCACACATCCACACACATCACATAACATTGACAAAAATATTTGATGTCTCGAAAAACCCATTTTTAAGAATAGATTTTTGTTCTGGGATGGTGTTTTCGTAGGTGTCCGGGACGGGGAAGAAACTTAATTTCGGCCGGTATTTTGCCGTATTATCCGTCGCCTGCTATACATGGCCGGCTTTGGCCTCCTTGTTCCCCCATGTTCTTCAGTCGACATCTTCCGGCAGGTCAAAATTGATTTTCTTTATCTTCGTGATAATCATCATCCTCCTTCGGTTTTGTTTCCTCGGTGTGGATCCAAGACAAGGAACATACTTCGCAGGACGATCACTCCTTGTCACTGGCTGATTGGATACTTCTGTTTTTGCGGCTGGTGAAGAAATATTTTGGCTTTCTGAAAAATAAGAGAAAATTTCCAATTAGCTGGGGATATAACAAATATGTATATTTTGCGAAAGTCCCTCAGTTATCAATACTACTAGAATTTAATCTACATTTTTTAAAGTTAAAGTATCTGATGTAATGACGTTGAAATCTGAATAAAATTACTAAACTTTTTGTTCACCCTAAGTAATTGATTTTGACATAAAAAAGAAATGTTTCATTTTAGATGAAAAATATAAATTGTGGGCAAACTGCAATACAATATGACAATTTAGTTATTACAAATATAAATAAATAACGTCTCGACACTTACCATCCATGTCCGACCAGTCCATTGGGACCTCAGCAGGCTCTTGAATTATTAGGGGTGGGTTCAAATATATCTTTACATACTCCATATTATTCGGTGTAGTAGCTCTTATCAATCGCACAGATCTCGAGTAACTGATCCCAAACTATCATTTACAGGCTTTTTAATAGTCCTTTAGCTACCTGAACTCATTAGTAAATTACAATCAAAGTTAAGTAAACAAGGTTTATTCTATGAATCAATTTGTAAAAAAGTAGTAATTAGGCTCATTAATTAGCTAATAGAATAACATAATAGGAGCTCAATCAAGGGTTGGTGTTGAATTTATCTGTTGTGTAAATTAGAGAATTGATTTTAGAGGTGTTTTATTTAATTAGTCGAACAAATTGGTTAATTAAATATTAGTCTTTATGGGTCTACACGAAAAATTAGCAGTAGCAAATACATAGCTACTTACCGCCCAACGTTTCGACTGGGTTACACCAATCATGGACGTGAACATATCGCGAGCTATGTATTTGCTACTCCTAATTTTTCGTGCAGACCCTTAAAGACGAATATTTAGCATGAACGCAAATGTCTAAAATTAGTTAATTATGACAAAAAAAAAGAAATTTTAATCAAAAATACGATTTATTAAGCGTAAAAATGCTTAAAATATTACACAAAACATACTGGAACATTAATAACAATATCAAATGATATATAGTCATTTACAAAGGCAAAGCACTTCTGAGCAATTACATTTCAATATACTTAAGGCACAAATTGATGTTCATGATTTTAATATAACACGATAAAAATACAATGACATACATAAAGATAGTGTGAGGGAGGGTAGCCGCGCTGTTATGTGAGTTTTAGAATTTTAAAAAACAGACAAACGATCAGGTAGAAGCAAATCAGAACTACAGAATCAAATTATAAAATCCTGTTAACAAACAATATGATTACACTACTTACTCATATGGTCAGTACATAAACTTAATACTAAGAAGTATTTTGGCATTCTCACAGCATTGAAAAGAATCAAATATCATATCAATGTAAGAAAATATATTATTTTGAATTAATTAGAAGTTTGCCAATAAAGACACAAATATTCTATATTTATTTGATTCATTTCAAAATCAGTCTAAAACAATTATCCTAAAATCATTAAGAACTAGATTCTAAAATGGCATTCTTAGATATTTAACTAAATGCTTTTCAGTTTTAACGAATGTTAAGATATAGTTTTAACAATAATTAATAAAAATTATGTTCCCTTATTTGTCTAATTCAAAAAAGTACTTGAACATTTAAACCATATATTGATCCAATTGATTTGCATGCAATCACTATAGCATTTCCTAATTTTTTTTAAACTAGAAGTATAAAAACTTATTTCCTACTTCAAAATTATTAAGTTTGAGCTTTGCCTTAACACTTTACTCTAAGATTTCATAAATGGAAGAAATTATGGGAACATGGGCAAAGATAGAGCCAAAACACGTTTTATTAACAGATGAAATAAGCAAATATCTGTAATCGATTTACAAAACAATTATACCTATTAGTGAAATAAATCTGAGTAATTTTGATTATGGATTACTATTGACAAAAAAACTTCATTAATGATAAAAACCAAAATTGGTATGTTTACATAAATGCGGGCAGTTGTCCTTGAATGAATTTGAGACATGACTGGATCTCTTCAGAGTCAGCTACCATGCCTTGCAGTTTGTCCTGTATGTCGACTAACAAGTCTTGAGCCAAGCTACCTTTCTTCAGAGCTGTCATGCAGAAGGTAGTCAGCGCTCTGAAGCATTGTTTTCGCTGAGCATTATGCGGCTGGTTGTCCCAAACCGGGGTCGCTCGGACGTAGCTCCAAGCTAGAAACACATAGTCAATTACCGACTCCCAGTGTTGAGACTCAACTAACAGCTTACCTTGCTCAACCACACACTTCTTGAAGGCAGCCAAGTGAGTAGCCACCCGAGAGTACGCAGGAGAGTCCGTCTTCGAGGTGAGACGCGACGTTGGAAGACTTTTAAAGATGTTCGACTTCAAATAGTTCAGTCTCTCTTCCAACGGAGCCAGGTCAGGCACCGGCATGTCACTACGTATCTCCTTCTCCACCTCAGGATGTTTGTACGTGATCGTCTTGATCATGTTTATCAGCTGGGTCGGACTCAGACCCTTAAGGGCTACGTCGATCGGGCCATTGAACTCGGCTAGCTTTTCGACGCGCGACTTCTTCATAGGAGGAGTCCCTTTGATGGGACTGGTGATTTTGAGCTTCTGAGGAGTGCTAATGTCGCTGAAATCAATTTTTTCAGGTGTGAGTGGTATCCGCTCTGCGTCGCCTAGCATCAGGCGCTTACGGGGGGTGGAACGTAAAGTCACCCCCAGTTTGGGAGGGGAGAAGCGCCCGGAGAGCTTGGGCGGGGTGCGGATGATTGAATGGAACGAAGAGTTGCGTTTCAAGTCGATGTCCGGCGACCATGTTGTCGGCAGGCGTTTGCGTCCTGGAAATGAGAAGGTGTTGATATTAATGTGGTTTGGTTTACATGGAGACAATAGATGAGGCATGACATAATATGTATTGAGTGGCTCGATTCACTAGGGTTCTTCTCGGGCCGAGAATTCCCGATAAATGGTTGGGCTTTGTTCTCGGGAAATCAACCTCAAGAAAAGTCGATTACTCGAGAAATCATGTAACTACATATGTAGAAATTAAATCTGCGGTGTCATTTTGACTCGTTCATTCGTGTTTCGACTCTAGCCAAGTATATTTTTCGTAGTGAGTGTTTTACACACACTGACCTTAGTTCACCACAGTTATTGAATACACCATATGTCTGATGTAGTTGACTGTTCTCTAAGGGGATCGATAAGACAAAAAAGAATTAAGGGTACATAATATTATTACCTCTCTGTTGTATAAGCAGCTCATCGGGCGAAGGCGCCGGGCTGAGGTAGCCTGCAGGCAGCGCGGGCGAGCGCTCGCGATTGGTGAGCGGCGCCAGCGGCGTGTGCGCGTGCGCCGGAAGCGGCGCGAGCGGCGTGTGCGGCGCGTGCGGCGGAAGTGGCGTGACGCGCATCCGGTGGAGGCGGCCCGGGATCTCTGCGAGGGCCGCGCGCGTGCGCCGCCCGCCCTCAGGGGTCACCGCGCCCTCCATTTTGTTTCCTTTCTTTTTTAAACTTTGAAAATAGAATACACTATATTTTTTTTTAAAATCCAATTCTTCATATCAGGGAAAGGCAAAAGGATCAGCCCATACAGCCTAGTCTTAAGTCAGAATACACTATAGCCAGACATCCATTTATTCATTTATTTATTTAGAACCACCAACGTAACGTTCTCACAATTGTAGGTAATTACAGCATGCAATTAACATAAAAATTGTAAACAAAAAAAACCGCCTTCAAAAACCCGACTCACTAAAAATTACAAAATAATATAATACGAACATTTATAATCATCTGGGTATGAATTTTATATGTTGTTGACTCCTAAGTATTAAGAAGTTGACCTTCCATCATCAGCTCAGCATCATAAGATTATGATTTCCAGAAGCAAATGCCAATATAACTTCAGATAATATGCAAAACGCGGTACATGTGCCTATAAAATTTGAGGGTTGCCCTCGATTTCTCCTGGATCCCATCATCAGATCCTAGACTGGTCACCCTATTAGTTCAGCTCACCTATAATGCTACTGATATTATAACTAGTAGTCTTAATATGTATACAGCATTGAAAGAATTATCCTTTTACTCCTAAGTATTAAGGAGTTGACCTTCCATCATCAGCTCAGCATCATAAGATTATGATTTCCAGAAGCAAATGCCAATATAACTTCAGATAATATGCAATACGCGGTACATGTCCCTATAAAATTTGAGGGTTGCCCTCGATTTCTCCTGGATCCCATCATCAGATCCGGGACTGGTGAAAATGGGACCACCTCGGAAGTGAACTGTATCCAACCAAAAAAAAATTTTTGAAATCCGTCTATAATTGACGAAAATATCGGTGAACATACATAAAAAAAAAAAAATAAATAAATAAAAAATAATATTATACATACAGACGAATTGAGAACCTCCTCCTTTTTTTGAAGTCGGTTAATAAAACAACAAAATTGCGATATTAAAAAAAACAAATTAACAAAAAAATATACATAGAGTTAAAAAAAAAAACTAAATTCTAAAAATATTTAAACGCTTCATGTATCAAAGGAATTCAGGGGTGGCAGCCATCCACTCTCTAGCAAGTCTGGTGATGATGACGAGGCTACTCCAAGCCATCATCATAAGTCAGTTAGGAAATAAATACAAAATCCACTTGATACAAGGCCTTATCGCCCTAGTTTTGGAAAGGCCTCAGCAGTGGGGATGTATAGTTAATTCAATTCACCTTGCATTGAATGTACTCTTGTACAATTCACAATGGATTACATTTATTTTTTTATGTATAGGTATGTAGTTGAAATAACTCAGCTGACCAGGAGGTGTTTGATGTGAAGCCTCTAACTAATTTGTATGATATTAGTACATGGATACCTAGCATTATCACAATTTTCGTATAGGTATTATCATATATCGTGTCGGAACTAGACTTTTATGCGCCCGGTGCGAGCTTTAAAAAAATTACGCTCTTGAGAAATAAGACTAAATACAGGTCTGGTCATTTCTGCGCCCCTCCAGGGTCTGCGCCCTGTGCCTGGGCACCGATGGCACTGCCCTAGTTACGGCACTGGGTAAATTTAAAATTGAAACAAAGTAATGGTTTGGTGTAAATGGATAGATATTAAAGTGATAAAAAAATATATAAACTGAATATGATTTAATAATATAACTCAACTCCCAGGTAATTAATGGGCAAAACAAAACCCCAAGGAGGACCCTATAAACAGTTTTTATGTAAACATTCATGTTTAGTGTAGATTTACTCTATACAGTTGTTATAATATTGGTTCAATTTATAAACAAATCTATTGTATACAGATAAATCAAATGATTAAAGCTGTCTTGATAATATAAAATTAAGTGTGCCAATAATACTGACCCAGATAATGTCACAATTTAACTAGGTCAGTAAAAGGGTATATAAGAGAACTTGTGAATTATTGAAATATCAATTGTGCCAATTATTAAAATGATAATGAAAAATATTTATCAATATTCCCTGTCTATGTGGTAATCAGATTAAACAATCCGCTATGATATTATATAAATTTATATATCTTTATTGTAAACATTTTATAAAGAAATGTTGGGCATTAAAATGTGTGATTGATTTTGGAAATTGTAGACTGTTGCTTTAGATATTACGGAATTCATTTAATTAATTTGAGTACTTAAATATAAGAAAATTAGACTACCTAGTATTAAAATATTTTTTAAACAATATAAAAAAAATGTTTTCTCTCTGCATATATAACGCATGCATCCGAAAAGTTTTAGAGAGAAACATAATAAAGGTGCCTAGTAGAGTTTTCTCATAAAGAAAAGGCTTTCAGAATGCTATCTTCCTCTAGGATGCATACAGTTTCAGAGCACCTAAAACTGAAGTATTTCGAGATTTGACCTCTATCTTTCAATTAATAATAAGAGACAGGACATCCACTATACGTATTACTTAGTTCACATGCTTAAATAATGCGTTTTCAACTCAGTAAATATACAAAACTTCCGACACCACTCTCAAAAATTTAAAAACTTTTAGATGTGATTGAACAACAAAATTTACCGCATAAAAATAGGTGTCATAGTAACTCATTCGATTTCTTACCTGCGCTCACACTTTTATACGGACTCAGAAGCACTTTAAGATGGATAAAGTATTTTTATACACAGAAACTGTGTGATACCAAAACATACAATTTTGGCGGAAAAACTGACAATTGAGTGACAGTTTAGACGCAAACGTAACGACATCAACGGCCGTTGCATACTAGTGATGCGACATGAGGATTTTCAATTGATGTTCAATTGCTTTGCCTAGAACAATATTCATATGAGATAAATGAAAGGTGTGTATTCATAGCATTAGTAAATATTTTATATACTGTGGATGCTATCCTGTCAATCTATTCATGTCACAATCACGAAATACTTTTGATCTCTAATTTTTGTCGTATCTGGTGAATGGAAATGAAATAATTTGTAAAAGAGTGCTGAACGACATAAAAGTTTTGTTTATAATTAGGATATCGGTTCTATGAATCAAAAACAATTTTTTAAGAGTGATAAATGCAGTGTCGCAACTTGTTGCAGCTTCTATAGCCTTTTGTTTGCATTATCAAGTGATTAAAATTACAATAGATTTTTTGAACCTTTCGAATAGTTTTCGGTTGTGAATTTTAGTTCTGGATGATAATTGTGTCCGTGAGAGCTTTGGGATTGTGTTTAAAACGTGTTAGTACTTAACAAAGAGGTAAAAAGTGGCTACATAGAACCGGTGCGAGTATCAACATAGTATATTCTAGATCTTAACAACAGGTGACAATGGGTATTATCCTATGTCGCGCGGACGTATAGGAGAATGGAAAGGTTGTCGCATGACTTTAACCTGGCGCTTGAAGAAAGTAACTGCGGCCGGCAAGAGAGGCGGAAGCTAGGGCTTCGGAGGCGGACTCGATCCGCTGGGAATTTGCGTAAGTTGCGATGCAGAAATTCACCTACCACATTGATGTTTTTGGCCCCTTTTTCAGTATGATTTATTTACTTTTGAGGATCTAAACATTTGAGTATTGTTGCTGTGATTAAAATAAGTTCATTGTCATTCATTGATTTGTATTTTAAGCAAGGTTTTTCTTCTTTCAATTCTTAAGGTCACATGAATGTTCCTAATCACTTACTTTATTGCATTGTTGAATAACTATTTCTTTTAATATCTGATTATGACTGGTTCAGTTTCAAAATGTTTTAATAAGGTCTACATATCTTAAATAGCAAAAAAATATTAAAAAATTAAAAATATTATGTTTTCATAAAATTAACATCAGGTAAGAACAAATTAAAACAGTAGATTTTTATGCAGCGGCCGCCGTAGCAGTGAGTCTTGTGGAAGATGGCAGTTCAAGCAGTCCGCCACAAGCCCCCCTCATCACACAGCCTCTATCAGACTCTGATGACCCTCACCTTAGTTTGCACAAATCAAGCAGTCTCAAGTCAAGGCAGTACTGTCAAATTGGCAACTTTGAGTCTGACTCATTTAATGAAAACTTCTCACCGACAAGGCCTGCAAATGCTCGGAGGAAACGGAAATATAAGAAAATGCCAGTTGAATACCCTGATGGGAAAAGATCACCACCAGTCGAGATTTTGAGTGTCACAACTGAAGTAAGTATAATATTGTGTTCCTGACCTGTTTTCTCTTTTATTTATGAATGTAAGTTTTGTAATAAAACTTACAATCATAACTTTTATTACAATAATGGCGAACATGCATAACTAATGAATATTTAAGAAGTTAAGAGCCGAGCATTGGCGGAGCGGTTAAGGTTGTTGCTTGCCATGCAAGTGCTTGCCAGTTCAAACCCCACCATGTACCAGTATGTTTTCAAATTTAAAATTCATATGTACAATTATTCCACACTTTGATGGTGAAGGAAAAACGTCTTAAAAGAAATCTGCACACCTATGATTATATTTTAAGGTTGTGTAGTTGACCAACCCACACTTGGCCAGCATAGTTGACTAAGGCCTGTTCACCCTAGTTAGTGTAGGCATATATGCCCCAGCAGTGGGGACATATATGAGCTGATGATGATTTAAGAAGTAAGTTAGTATTTTTATAAGATTACTTATTGTATTATTCTCTTTTTCAGCCTAACTCATTGCCAGCTACAATTATAATGCAAACACAAGGTCTCACGTCAATTCCACACAGTAATAAACATAAACAAGAAAGGTAAGGTAACTTGCATAGTTTTTGTTAGTTCTAAATAAAAATATTATCATTTTGAACATTTTATAGAATAAGGCAAACTTTTTGGATTTACAGAACTGCTTTTTGTGGAAAAAGGAAATGGTCGCACAGAGACAAGGGAGATGTGTGTGAGATGAGAGAAAGGTCATTCAGTGGCGGTTGCTCTTCCAAATCTAGTTTCTTTAAAAGTGATTTCAAATGCAAGAAATATGACGACAAGAAACGAAAGGAATCAGTCTTACAACCGGGAAAGATAGTGTTGAAGTCACAGAACCTGGATGGCATAAAGCCATCAGTGTTCACTAACACCCCATCTCTGCCAGGGAGTTCGAGTTTCAACTTTGTTTATAAGAATTCAGGCAAAAATGGTACTCCTATCCTTTCTAAGATGACTGGGTATAAGATAGCCACTGACTTGCCTCCAATGTTCAACCCCACCACTAGTACAGGAAAATATCAGAGGAAATACAAGGTTTTAAACAAAACACATCCACCTTCCTTGAGGAATCCGCTGCAGTTTGAAGATTCTAACAGCGGAATGGATTGTGCTGGAAATGAATCAAGCTCGCTAAGCAGTAGTGACTCTGATGGGGTTGTCACCAATGACAGTGATAGGGAAGGAGATGACGAACTCACTGACTGGCCCGGCATTGAGGAACTCAAAGTGTTCAACAAAAGTCTCACCTTCAAATCATCGAAGTCTGTCAATAACAACAACAATAACTCCCCGAATTCTGTGAACATGCCCCCTCCGAAGCGGCTGAAAAAGGAGAAGTTCCTCGTCAAAGGCGGTTGGGCGAGCTGTAAGAATAGATTCAAGAAGAAGAGAGCTAAAGTTGACTCTGGAAACGACGATGATGCAATGATGTCTGACTCGAAGACGATTGTCGATGTAGACGACGAAGTAATCTGTAAAGAGAACAGGGATATCTTGCAACCTCATTCGTCATTCTCGAGCTTCAGTGACATCAAGAACGCGGGCGTGTCCGGTCAGAATGCGAACGAGACGTTTTTTCAGTCATTTCAGGCGTTTCAGGAGAAGTCGTGCCAAGATGAAGCGTTTAGCCAAACGCCGCGAACGAATTTCTCTCTACAGAAAACGTCGTCGAGCGATTTGAATGCGAGCGAGAAGTCGCCGCAGAGTGACCATTACTACAGCGAGCATTCGATGGGTAACGCTCCCACAGAGGTGAGAGAGATTCGCGCTGGGTGTCGCCGGATAAGGGAAGAAAGACCAGGGTTCCTAATCTTGAGCGCCGCCAATGAACAACTGTCCAAGTTTTTGCAAGACTCGTGCCAAATGGAATTAAAGTTGCCCAGTTTCCACGATCCAGACGAGAAGGAGAAACTGGAATCGTTGGCCAAGTTGTATTCGTTGAAATTGCAAGTCGAAATGGGCCGCCCAACTCTGAGGAAAACTAGGCAAGTAGATTTAAGTTACAATTTGTTTAAAATGCTAATCATTTTAAATTTATTTCGCTCGATTGAGTCATTTATGCAAATTTCAATTACATTCCATTTTTTTTGCATAAAATTAGTATCTTTTGACTGTTGGTTAAAATGAGAAATAATGTTTACTTCGATTAAACGGTCGGTTTGGTTATGTTTCGGTTTTCAGGTCGTCGGTTCACATTCAGAATGCGTGATGATGAATGACACATTGTGAATGCGACGTTAGCGAGCGATTTTTCATTTCCTTGGAGGCGGCATAGTTTGGGGAAACGTAGGGTGAGAAAAGTTCCAATGAAGATGGATTAGTATTATAATATTCTAAACATTTCTGGGAGTAAAATTTAATTTTATGGTTTGGCTGCTTGTGAATGTAGAAAAATAATTGAACACTGTAACCTATCACTAAGTTAACTGAATGTGTAACCAAAAAAGGGTTTGGTTTACTGAAGAGTACAAGTCAAATGGCGATTGTAGTCAGATTGACCAGGCTTCCTAAATATTCATGGATCATGGTATTGTATACCCGTACTGTACAGACAAAACTAAAAGTATTAAGAGAAAACACAATTATTTGGTGGTGGTTCCTTTTTTCAAATTATCCAATGTTGGAATGATTCTCCTTTACCAAAGATATATCATGATCCTAAGTTAGTATTTAAAAATAAAATACATGGATGGTAAGAAAACCCACAAAACACGGATGTTTTTTTACTCTACTGCTGAGAAGTGAAAAAACTTTTAGCTTACCAGCTTTGCCCTCAACGAATCTTCGATTACAGATGTCTGCATTCTCCCATACTGATTGCCTTTTCCCATTCCAGCAACACAACACAAGCCATACGCGTAGAGCATTCCTACCACAACATGCCCACTGAGCACAAGCGTCGTTGCTATGGCGACGACGCCGACTCCAGTCTGAGCCTTAGCGACGAGTCGGTGGCGTCAACCAACGACCTGGACGGGGAATCGAAGCCGTCAGCGAGCGACATGCTAGCGCAAGAACTGGTGGAAACATTCTCGCACACACACGTCGCCAAACAAGTGCTCGATCCAGGTGATGTAGACTAAGTTAATGTTTGCTATCTTGAAGTTGATTGTTGATTTTTAATCTAATTATAATGGTGTACCTTTTGTAACATACGAATTACATGTAGGATGTAGGTATGCTTTAAACAATTTGAAGTAAGTACTACAAGCAAGTCATTCCTTTTATAGATGTGATCTTTGACATGTATATAATTTTGGATACAGTGCACCATTTTTTGTTCTATCTTACATTTTAATTATATGATAACTTGTCATAATATTTGTATTTGAACACGTCTGTGTGAGAAATTTTCTTCGTAATATTTGTGGCCTAAATAAAATATTTTTGAAAATGTATATTTTGAGAAAAATCTAAAAAGTTTTAATAACTTTTAATTTTCGTTTTAAAGGTACACAGTTCTCTTAGCTCGCATGGACATGTTAGGTAAGAACAATGGAACTTCAAATACTTAATTCTATGTTAGACACTAGATCTCTCTCAGACTAGATTTTAGAAAGTTATTCAATCTAGCATTTAGTTTGTGTGTTGAGCTAGTCTGTTATTCTTAAACTATTGTAGAATATTACGGGACATTTTAACAACGCATTGTTATTGTCTTACAGTTTAAAAGTTTAAAACACCGAAATTGTGTCCATTAATCATTTTACTATTAATTAGTTTTGTAAACTTATAATTTCTGAATGTTACTCACAATTTCGCTAACATAAATATTTTTAACTATCCGTAATATACAGTTTGTCGTGTTATTGTGTAATGTAAACTTAAAATATATGTATGTCATTTCCATATATAAAATTCTTACATAATGAATGTACTAACATTCAATACGGAATGTGTGCTTCATTAATAAATATAACATTAAGCTTTACGAATTTAACTGGTATAACTGTTTTAACTTAACTTTTCGCTATTTCTTGTCTTTTAAGGTACTTTGTTTTGCTCATTCCTTTAATAACTAGAAATAAGATGTAGACTAAAAAATATTTATTAATATGTACTACTATTTCTTTCTTTGCGTCCAAGATTTAATGTGTTTAGTTAAGGGACCAAATGTGGATCGTTTTATTTTATATTTTTTGTAAACAAAATTTCCATACAACTTTGCATGTGACAATGATGTCATTAATTCATTTTTGAATTAATATAAAATTTAAGTAATATACAAATTTTCCTGCTGGTCCGGGATTGTATGTATATTTTATGTTCATATAAAACTTGTCGCTTCTTTGTTTATCACTTTAATATTTCGACTTTCCGATAATATTTCGTTTTACGAAAATATTGATTGGATGGAATGATTCAGGGTGTATATTTTGTTAGGCTGCATTCAATCATAGAAGTTCTCTCTAAAGATTTTGAAAGTTCAGCATATAATTTGATTTGCTATGTCTTATGTATTTATAAATATTTTTGTTTGATCAGTTTGCCTCTCTATTCATTTTAAGTTTCGCTTATTATTCGTATTAGGCGCAAGCGAAACACGCAAACAGCGTAAATAACGCGCTGTATGGACACTCCATTTAAAATGTATGGGAAGGTATACTGAAAGCAAATGAAGAGCCGCCCGCTGTTTGTCCAATGGGAAAGCACCCTTACGCAAGTGTGCCTAAATGTATGCCTAGCTTAATGGTAAAACAAGCCATGTTCTGATCTCGCACGATTCTATATTCTTATCTTAGTTTTTTTTTATAACATAGATACTACTAGGTTGCTAGTTATTGTAAGTTACTTTTAGTCTCTGGGAATAATTATTTTAGGACACTTTTTCTTTTAATGTTATTTTTATAGTGTGAGTAAAATAATGCTATATCTAATAAGCAGCAACATTTGTAACAGACCTAAATATATATATAGCAACGCAAGTGTTTTTCATTTGTATAATATTGTTAGTATACAAAAAAAAAAGAATGCAAATCATGGACAAATTGAAGCTGCCACTTACATAAGTTCAACAGGTGTCTCATTATTTTTTTCGACAGTTAATAAATAATCATTTAACTTGTGATGTGCTAACAGCTTTTTCCGATTAAAACGTATCACGTGATTTGAACTGTAGACTTATCTATCATCTACCCTCATTCTCATTTCTTGGGACAAGAAGTTTCCGAAGCCGTTTCCGACAGGTCGTAAAGAAGAGGGCTAAATGTAGAAGTTGTAAAATTTCCCAAACTATGTAAGACAGTTACCGGGAAATATTTGTAAATAGATTATATATTATAACTTTTCAATGCCATATTGTAATGTTATATATTTAATTCATTCGCCTATTAATGTTACTATTTTTGGGGCGAATTGTTAGTTGCCCAGAGCATAGGTTTATCTATCGAAATGTGAAGACTAGATAGTTTTATCATAGGTCTCATTAAGTGAGCGTCAAGATGGCGGGACCACGTCTGGTATTGACAAAATGATGCCACCAGGATTTAATACAGAAATAGTACCAATTTATACTTTCGTAGAAAAATTCTACACCCAATAAATTTGAAATTATTCGATGGAGAAAGTGGTCCCGCCATTATGACGTCAAAATGGCGGGACCACTGTTCAATCAATGAAAAACACAGGATATTATCTAAAACTGAACAAACAAAATTTTAATACGATTTAGTACGACTACGTTTAAATCATATTATACCTATAAAACGGTTATTTCAATAAAAAAATAAGTATTTATACATTGACATTTGAAACCGCCTACAGAAAAAGTATCTCTCAGTCAGTTATCATTTTTTGGCTCTTATAATTTATTTAGGCGTTTGTTAACATTTTACTTAAGAAGGGTTATTCTAAGTTTCTTTATATTAATTTTTGTACATGTTGGCTACAAAATAAATTAAAAAGCGACAAACCCTGTTTGAACTGACTTCATAAAAGGAGGAGGTTTTTAACCCTCAAATTTTATAGGCAAACGTGCTGCGGTTTACATATTTTCTAAAGTTGAAGGAAGGGTTGAAGGATATTGCCTTCAGGTTCATAATGTCCTCTTGTCTGAAATGTCCTTTTTCCCGAAATGTCCCTTTCCCGTAATCAATACCTAGTATTATGACTGTACCAGGGCCAAAACAATCGCTCGCGACTAAAAAATCAATAAAACTGAAATACCACTTTAATCAAAACAAAAAAACCCTTTAAATAAAGAAATATTGTTTAAATTAGTCGCAAAAAATATAATGGGGAGGCAGGCATATCTAAGGAGGTAATCGGCATATTCTCATATTGGTATGGTAGGCAGCGCAATATAGTAAAATGGGCAGATGCACAGTCGGACGAATATGCTCTGAGTTGTGGGGTGAGACAGGGGGTCTGGACGTCACCTAGGCTATTTAATTTATATGTAAACAGTCTGATTGAAGAGCTGAGCAGCATAGGGGTTGGTTGTCGTGTTGACGATGTAGCAGTTAATAATATAAGCTATGCTGACGATATGGTGCTGCTCAGCCCGTCAATCAGTGGTCTAAGGAGGCTTTTGAAGACCTGCGAGACCTATGCGGCGCGTCATGGCCTGATATACAATGAAAAAAAGAGTGTTTTCTTGCTTTTCAAGGGTAAAGTTAAGGAACCTGCAAATGTGCCTTCCATTTACCTTAACGGGCTGCCACTTAGCCGTGTCACGCAGTTTAGGTATCTTGGTCATATCGTGACAGAAAACTTACGTTATGGAGAAGATATAGAGAGGGAACGCAGGGCACTGTCGGTCAGAGGCAACATGTTGGCCCACAGGTGTAGACGCTGTAGTACTGCTGTTAAACTAACACTCTTCCGAGCATATTGTCAAAGTTTTTACACGTGTGGCCTGTAGTCCAATTTCACACTGAGGTCCTATGGTGCCTTGCGAGTACAATATAATAACATCCTCAGGGCCTTGTTGGAGCTCCCTCGATTCTGCAGTGCTTCAAAAATGTTTGCAATAGCCGTTGATGATTTTTTTGCAATCATGCATAAAAAGACACTATCTGTTGTGCGCAGAGCTAGGAGGAGCGATAACGGGATCCTGGAGATGATAGCTGATAGGATGGACGCAGCCAACTTTAGGAGGTTTACGAAGCTGCATGTTTTGCGTGCAAAGTGCTACTACCTACTATTGAAATACTACTAACTATAGTTTTTAAGTTTCTTCTTTAATACTAACTCATATGGATACTTTGTCCAAATTAAATGATTTTTATTTTATTTTTTTTTATTTTTATTTATAATTATATATTCTGAAAATTTTCTGTAATTTTTTTATTACGACTTGATAATTTATTTTTAATAAAAAAGACGTGTGGCACTCGGGGACTGCCGCGGTATAGCTATTGCATAGCATCGTCCGATTTCGGAGCAGCTCGTCTCGATTCGTGCGAGTTTCGTAGAGTCGTACAATACGTCTAACCGCATGCACACAAACACCGTGCCGAAGTCTACCGAACTGAAACGAAGTTAGACGATTGTGAGGTGTTTTTCGTTACGGAATTTCTTGGTTCGGTCGCCGCTTAAAGCCCGCGATAAAAGCTATGCAATAGCTTAAAAATATCGATATTATGATTTCATTTTTTTAAATTCATATTTCAAACATACCCAATCGATTATCCTATCTGTTCTATGGTCATTTCGGGAAATGGACATTACGGGAAAGGGACATTTCGGACAAGAGGACATTATGAACCTGAAGGCAATATCCTTCATCCCTTCCTTCAACTTTAGAAAATATGTAAAACGCAGTACTGCGTTTTACATTAATTTGCCTATAAAATTTGAGGGTTAAAAACCTCCTTCTTTTTTGAAGTCAGTTAAAACAGGGTTTGACGCTTTTTAATTTAATTTTTACATGTACAAAAATGAATATAACGAAACTTAGAATAACCCTTCTTAAGTAAAATTTTAACAAACGCCTATTATAAGAGCCAAAAAATGATTACTGACTGAGAGATACTTTTTCTGTAGGCGGTTTCAAATGTCAATGTATAAATACTTATTTTTTTATTGAAATAACCGTTTTATAGGTATAATATGATTTAAACGTCGTACTAAATTGTATTAAAATTTTGTGTGTTCAGTTTAAGATAATATCCTGTGTTTTTCATTGATTTTCCACCACTTTCTCCATCGAATAATTTCAAATACATTGGGTGTAGAATTTTTCTACGAAAGTATAAATTGGTACTATTTCTGTATTAAATCCTGGTGGCATCATTTTCTCAATACCAGATGTGGTCCCGCCATCTTGACGCTCACCTCATTAAGTGTTTAACATTGTCTTATACAATTAGGGTATGCTTTTCAACCATTCAAAAACGAACTTTACTTAATTACATTAGATAGTTTACCTGTCCTACTCTTTTACCTAACGTTTCAACCTTCAGATTTGCAGATGTTTGTCTATTGTAAATTGTAATGATAGATTCAGATGTTTATTTAGAATTATTAATTTAAAAAAAGTTTGAAATCGTTATATTTCACAATCTTACAACGATATTTTCCAGGTGATTGAAAAGTAGATCCTAAGGCTATATACTGTTTATTTATAGATATATTTAAGAATCATGTTACGGTTGGGATGGATATGGATTATTGTATTAATAAGAATTACACACAAAATATACTTTTGAATTATATCTGAAGCATTTTATTTGTCATCTTACCATCATTACTTGCTAATTGGATAGCAATGATTTACAAATATTAGGTAGTAGTTACTAAAATTAATAAAACAATAAATAATACCGTAATTATTTTATTAAATAAAAAATACAAACATAGTGAAAAATAACAATAAAATAATAACAAATGAGCACCAGAATACACAAATTTGTTATTCAATAATTAACAAACATAGAATTCATTCTAACACTAAAACAATTCAGAATTGTTTTTCCACAATAAACTTGATTCTCTTAATAAATTCATAATAGGATGGAATGACTAACTACAGTTTATAATAAAATTCCAGATTTCCTAAAAATAGATCTATTTTTTACATTCTTTGTACTGTGATGTAAGTAGTTTCCGTTTTCTAATTCAGTTTAATTGACACTAAGTATTAGTGGCATTATCACAGGTTTTTCATGATGTGTTAATAAATAGCGATAGGGCATGCCATACAGTTCACTTGCACTTATAAATATATGATGTGAAACTTGTCTTTTAGCTATTATGTATTTAAAAACAGCCTTGTTCAATATCCAATCATCAGACTCAAAATATGCACACAGAGATACAGAAATTCAAAGGATTCGATTAAATAACGTTAATTCCAATTATCCAAGATAAGCTAGTAAGTACAATATGATGATAATTCCTTACAATGTACGCATACTCTTATTAAGTTTAATATCGTGCATTAAGTAATAATTATATTATATCAAATCTAGCCAATTACATAGTAAACAATTCTTGAGCCATGGTAAAAACAGTTTGTGACTAATTACTTGACAGTGGTTGTTATTTGGTTCAGCCTAACCCTATTGTTAGGAAAATAATAATCCAGTTGTGACCAGATATAGATTCGTCATTTCGTCTCTTATTTTCATTACTGTAAGTGCCTTGATAGGTCTCTGATATAAACAGGATGATTTAACCACCTTTAACAAGGTTCTTCCCAACAAGTCACTTTGTCGGATTATTCCCAATAGATCCTTCTAGGGTCACTTGGGACTTTATTCACCACAGTGGGAACAAAGGGAATTTTAATAACGGTCTTTTTGGAAGTGACATTTTATTTCTTATCCCTGTATTACCCTTTAAGGCTCTGGTTACTTTCTATATTGTAACCGTAATTTGAACCTTATATAGTTGACTTAAGGTCCGTTTAATGGTTAAATCCCAATCGGCCCTCTTAAGGAACTACTGGGAATAAGGCTGTGGGTATACAGGCTACTTTTTGCCTAAGGCCGACCTAATTTAGGGTTTGCCCGTGTCCCAGCAGTGGGTACTGATGATGATGCTACTTGTTCTAATGGAAGGTACTGACTAATCCTCAATGGTGCAGATGAGGTCGTCTCCCTCCAGTTTCTGTCCGTTGGTGATGGATACGGTCTTGACGACGCCGGCGCGCGGAGCCTGGACTATCATCTCCATCTTCATGGCCGAGAGTACTGCGATGGGCTGGCCCTTCTCCACTTTGTCTCCTTCTTTCACCTTGATGGCTGGAATGAGAGGTGGTTGTAAGTGTATGTCGTTTTTAGGTACTAAAAGATAATCTTAGGCGTGATATTATGTATGTATAATCTTTGTTTAATGAGCTTTGTTCATTAAGTGAACATGCCTCTGTATACCAAATCCTTAAAACTATAACTATCATTTATTTTTCGTTTTCAATCCTAAATTCTATCTCAAGAACATATTTCAACAATTTTATATACAAGATAGCCAATATCTTGCAGTGAATTACCAGAGTGAATATTTCTCTGTTTCGTTTCGGCCACACTCCACCAAAACATCACATGCACTGTGAAATTTTAGTGGTTGTTTTCCAGTGGCAGAACGACTTGCCTTTAGTAATACTATCGAATCATGCAAATTATTCCTCGAAAAAAAAACATTTTTTTTTTCGAATTTTCAGAATAATAATTTTCCAACTCGAAAACGAGAGAAGCTATCCTTGTTTTTCAAGATGTGACGTATTCAGGTACTGCTTGCCGAATGAAATCGATGCTTAAAGCTAGAGTAGCTCTACACCCTAAGTCATAAAGCGGTACGAAAATGCTTTCGAGTTACTGTTAAACCTTTCGTAAAACCGGCATTTATTGATTTTACCATAAATTAACTGCACACATCTTTTGTACTACTAAGATAGAATCATTTTACTGCGGGAAAACAACCACTAAAATTTCACGGTGTATATGATAATCTTCGATACTCCATGGTCTTAGTTTCCTGCCTATCCTTATAACTTTTTTAATTCCATATTCGTATTCGTAGGGCGTACTACTTACTCAAAACAGTTCCGGGCATCGGCGCTCCGACCTGGTTCTTGTCTCCCTTCACTGCCTTAGGATGGATCTTCATTTCCTGAAATATGAAAATAACTTATAAGCATTAAGCATCCATGACGGTTGCAGTAATGGAGTGCTAACAAAGTCCAACATAGAGATTGTTTAATTAATATTCTGGCAAATTCGTGTCATCATAGGAGCTGCCGACCGAGTTTCAAATTAGCTGCGCGGACGCAGCGCGACTATAGCACTAAACTTTACGATTAATTTGAATATGCCTAAGGTTATGACTACTAACGATGTCGTCTTGTCAAATCTCAGATCTTGTCAAAGTTCAGACACAGCTGGCCACAGCCTAGTGGCTACGTCACTGGATATAGATTTATCGAATCCAAACGTCAAAAAAATATTGCGAATAAGGGGGGTTTCGGTTTTTTGTCTGTGTCTCTATATGTATGTCTGTGTGTCTATATATATATGTCCGTATATCATTATTTCTGTGTTTATATGTCTTCCAGTGTGTCTCTATGTCCTTCCCTGTATCTGATTCTGTCTATATGTCTCCCCGTGTGTCTATATGTCTCCCCATGTGTTTATATGTCTCCCCGTGTGTCTATATGTCTCCCCGTGTGTCTATATATCTCCCCGTGTGTTTATATGTCTCCCCGTGTGTCTATATGTCTCCCCGTGTGTCTGTATGTCTCCCCGTGTGTCTGTATGTCTCCCCGTGTGTCTATATGTCTCCCCGTGTGTCTGTATGTCTCCCCGTGTGTCTATATGTCTCCCCGTGTGTCTGTATGTCTCCCCGTGTGTCTATATGTCTCCCCGTGTGTCTGTATGTCTCCCCGTGTGTCTATACGTCTCCCCGTGGAGCCATATGTCTCCCCGTGTGTCTATATGTCTCCCTGTTTGTCTATACGTTTCCCCGTGTATCTACATGTCTCCCCGTGTGTCTGTATGTCTCCCCGTGTGTCTGTTTGTATCCCCGTGTGTCTATATGTCTGTCTGTATGTCCCGCACCTTGCTCGCGTTCTCGTCCCGTATGAAGACGGAGCGCAGCTGCCCGTTGAGCTCGAAGAACACCTCGCGCTCGCCCGCCGCCGTCATCTCGTCGGACACGGCCAGAGTTCTGATGTCTAATGTCTTGCCCTTCTCGATCTTGACCTCTATCGTCTCGCCGACCTGGAAGGAGTGAAAAAGAAAATATAAATCAAACAATTCAGCAAGGTAAAGTGTCCACTACAAGTAACTATCTGTATCGCAGGTATCGGACGCATCGACGCACGACGTTCGTACAAAAACTCCATACGATGTGAATAAGACGCACTTGTCTCTTTAAAAAGTATATCAATCTACAACATAAAACTTAAAAATTTCAAACAATTCTGTCAATTAAAATTTTATGAAATTATGGAAGCGCAGATTATACTGTTGCAACAACGACGTACTAATTAGCTAAAGTTTGTAGAGTACGTCATTTCGGAATACAATTCAAAATTGATTGTAATAATAGTATAGTTACTATAAGGACAACGTGTGTAATTAAGTAATACGTATATGCTTTTGGTGATTGTTATTATTTGTTTTAGTACTTATTCGATGTAAACTATATTTTTAATGCCTAATCTAAGTAATAAAAAAAAGTTTCCATACCGTAGGTCCAACAAGGAAGGTCTTGGTGTCGAGATGTTTAACTGGTCCGTACTTGTCACGGATGCGGAAGAAGTCGTTGGCCACTTGCGGGTACATAGCCGCGGACATCACGTCTTCGTCCGTAAGCTGAAACATTATTTGTTAGGTTTATTGTTGACCGTTTACATGGTAGTAGCAACGATATTGACGCTTTGGAGATAAAACTAATTTTAAGGATTACACTCGCTTGTTTATATATTAACTTAGAGAATATTCTAAACATACTATTTAGAAAATTCTCTAAATAATATATTTAGAATAACAATACACGCTAGTTTAATCCGTAAAATTAGATCTATTTCAAATGTGTAGTGTTCGCGCAAATAATGGACAATACTATGATATTGCCACTATTACACTTTTGAATATTGATCAGATAGATCGGGGTCAAAAATCAACTAAAATATGGTTTAAATAGATACACCGGTTATAAGATGCTGCCTAAGCCACACTCACTATTTAGAAATAAACATTATTAAATACTCAATCGCGTAATTAACACAGGGATTTACACAAATAAGACATAGGTATAGCATAAGTATATGTAGGATTGAGACTAAACTTTAGGTGCAAAAGAAAAATCAAAACTGCACTCTTAAAACATACAAATTCTTTTAGGGGTGAGAGCCATCCGCTCCCCGCAATTCCGGTGATGATGACGAGGCTACTCTAAGCCATCATCGTATGTCAGTTAGGAAAAAATAAAACGAATGTTTTAATAACAAGGATCTTGCTATTAATAAGACTGGAGTATTTATATGTATGGGCGTGTTTCTTTAGTAAAAAATACATGCTCATGGGGAGAAATCTTAGTAATATCTACCCTATCTCCATGAATATCGCTGAAAAATATCTGAAAAACAAAACACTCTTTATAACCAAGTTATGTAGTATAGTAACATCATCTCAATTATTTCGTTTCATTAACCGACTTCAAAAAGGAGGAGGTTTCTCAATTCGACCGTATATATGTTTTTCAACATAAAATGGGTCACATAATATTGTACTTACGTCGGGGTATGTCTCTTGAAGGTCCTTCTTGAGTTTGTCGAAGTCCAGCGGAGGCATGTCTTCGCCAGGGCGACCTTCTATCCTCACCATGTCCTTAAGGACCTTAGACCTGACGAATAAAACATGGTTAAACACAAATTCAATTGCAAGCTAAGTAGTTAGCCAGCACTATTAAAAATTGTGAAATGTGAAAGTGAAGTAGATAAAAGACTTGTAGATTTAGGAAAGATATTAAAATACATAAAATTTCACATTTTCTTTTTATACAAAATCAGATAAATATATAGTTGAAATTACGCCTAGACCCAAAGAAATTATTGCATTAATGCGTCTCTACTATAAGATAAGATAAGAAATTATACCTGTATGTAGCGCTACCATGAGTTAGAAAACTTACGTACGTTAAAAACCTATCGAATTGTTTTTTTCATACTACAGATTTTAGTTCTTAGCGTTACCGCTAGGGGCGCTGAAGATATTTCCATAGACATTTTTTACATAGGCGATATCGAGTCTGTCACTTTAAAACTCAGTGTAGCACTACTGGTTAAAACTGCATTTGGTCTGTCGGTCATTCAATATTTCTTTTTATTAAACCATCATAAAACTCACCTAAGCGGCTCCGGGAATCCACCGTGCGGTATACCAATAGCTCCTTGCAGGTACTCCACAACGCTCTTGGGGAAGGACAACTCCTCGGCCCTCTGCTCTATTTCGGCCGCGGTGAGCTTGTTCTGAACCATGAACTGGGCCAGGTCGCCCACGACCTTGGATGAGGGGGTCACCTTGATGATGTCGCCTAGGAGCAGGTTCGCTTCCCTGTCGAGGTATTTTTGGGGTTAAGAAACATATGTAAAAAGAGATGGAAAGTTGAAAAGTGAAAAGTTTCCTTACCTACCTTTACCTTTACCTGTACCTTTGCGGAAGGCCGCTAGTTCATATTTCACGAAATTATCGTGAAATCTATGTATATTCCTATGAAGTAATTTCTGACTATTTTAGCTTTTACTTTTAGTATTGTCTATTGTTGGCGCGAATATTACACATTTGAAATCAAACTTCTTTTTTAGCCTTTAAGGCGAAAAGAAACTAAAATTTCCTCAGGCCGGGTTCAGGCAAAATTCTTGTTAGTTTATTTGTTAAGAAATTACTCAGCCCGGAAGATGGCGGATGCATACCCATGTCTCAGAAAGCAGTTAAGCCAGTGGTACTGCGCCCGATCTCTCATCGGTCATTTCGGATTGTCGTATGGCCATTTTAGTACGTTGAGACGGTTGTTTCCTAACAGAGAAAGCACTTGTGTTTGCACCCTCACTTGTGTAATTAGTTTATTACCTGTAAGCCTTCTTCACTTCCTCGAACTGGCTTCCAAGACCCAACGAGAAGGCCTGGAACTGCAGGTTGGTGTACTGCCCGCCAGGGATCTCGTTGATGTAAACGTCCGCATTACCGGACTTCATGGTCGCGGTCGCTTCGAACGGCCCGTACAGAGTACGCGCTTGCTCCCAGTAGGCAGAATACTCTGATACCTTTTGTAGGGGGATCTCTGTGGGCGGATAGGGACAATTTGCAGTCTAAATTTCGTTTAAGCATGTTCAAAACGATCTAATTTTATTTGATTCTTGCATTGTTATGCTGTGACCACGCTAGGGTCGTTATAAGTTACGCCTTTTGGTAAAAATCGAACAGATATCATTTTAATGAAAACGAAACAAGATTCCAAATTAAACTTGAATATATAAATATATTTCTTATCAAACATAGACCTGGTTAAGGCATGCATTAATGCTCAAGTACCTTAGATTGAATGAGTTAACCTATGCACGCACCCATAGATATACGTAACGTACGAATAGTACTAAACAGCGCCATCTATCAAAAGCCTCTTGTACTAAATACTCACTAGTGTCAAGCGGGGTAGACTGCAGCGAAGCAACAACCGCCCCCATACTGGGCTGACTGGTAAGTCCGGACATAGAGTCGACGGCGACATCGACGACGTCGGCGCCCGCTTCGGCGCACGCCAGCATCGACGCCACGCCCGCTCCCGACGTGTCGTGAGTGTGGACGTGGATCGGAACGTCGGGGTGGCGGTCGCGGATCGCCTTGATTAGCAGGCTAGGGGAGATAATAAATATCACAAGTTGCTTACATTGTTTTGATATTGAGGAAAATTGGGTACGCAGTTGTATTATGGATATCAGAAATTGTAATTGAAAAACAATTTCTTTCATCACAAATTATTGTAAGTTGCATAGTGCAAGCTTTATACTGCCTTTTCTTCGAAAAGGTAGCTTAACGCTCACTTTAACTTGTTAAAGGCATAAACTGTTGACATTTTTATTGGTTTCGACCTGATATCAAGTGAGTAAGGTCCAGAATTTGGCGGGAATTAATGTAGTACTAAAAATATTAAATTATTTTCCCTTCTAAATAGCGTGTGGCCCTATATCAGGATCCAGTCACTTTCAACCGTCCCTTTAATAAAGTATGAAGATAGTTGTACAGCGAGATAAAAAAGAATCACTTACCGAGCAGCCTGCGGCTTCAGCAGACCAGCCATATCCTTAATAGCCAACACATGAGTCCCAGCTTTGACCAGCTCATCGGCCAAGCCTACGTAGTACTTGAGGTCGTATTTGGTCTTGTTGGGATCGGACACGTCTCCCGTGTAGGAGATGGCCGCTTCCACCACTCCACCGGCCTTGCCCGCGGCTTCCATACCGAGGATCAAGTTGGGCAGGTAGTTGAGAGAGTCGAACACTCGGAAGATGTCCATGCCTGATTTCACCTGAAGAAGAAGGGATGTTATCATCATATTAGCGTGCTTATTGATATGACATTTAGAGTTCTAGTAGAACTTTGGTTGGGAAAGGACTTACTTGGATTATTTTCGATTAATACAAAGTCATTTTCACCACTCGAACTTAAAAACCTTGTAAGGATAAGAGGCTTAAGAGGTTCGTGTTATTGTTACCTGTTGTTAATGCATTTATTTTGTTAATAGTAAACCAAATGTATATTTGCAAGCACTGGTTTGTTTCTAGACCTAAGGTAAATAGAAGTTAGATTTGGGGGTCGCCATGCACAGGGAAACGTAAATGAAACAATGGAGTGACTGACTGTCATCATCACCATCATGGTCGTCCTATTTAAATCCGTTCACTAATGGACGTATGCCTCCCCATGTCTTCGCCACGCCTGCCTATTCTCGGCGACTGAGCAACTGTACTGTATTAGGATTTAACAATGTCTCGTTGGTCTATTAGTAGCAAGCGCTGCGTAAGGACCGAGAGGCCCCGGTTCGAGTCCGGTGTCGGGCAAAATTTGTGTGTTTTTCTGTAATGAAATTAGTCAGTCCGGAGCCAGGAAGTTGGCGGTTGAACGCTCGTGCCTCGGAAAGCACGTTAAGCCGGTGGTCCTGCGCCCGATCTCTCATCGGTCATGTCGGATTGCCGTCTCACCGAATTATGAGAGTAAGGGAATAGAGAGTGCATTTGTGTTTGCGCGTACACTTGTGCACTATAATATGTCCTGCGCACTTGGCTGATCTCAATAGAAATCGGCCGCCGTGGCTGTAATCGGTAGGATGCCTTATAAGGATGGAATTTCATGCGTTGATTATACAGCATACATTAAGTACATCCTCACTATTTATTAGTACCAACTAATAAGAAGGAACACTCACAGCCATCTCACAGAACTTGAAGACAGCGTTGTCGGGGTAGTTGGTGTAGCCGACGGCGTTGGCGCCGCGCAGCAACATCTGGAAGGGGATGTTGGGGATCATCTGCCGCATGTCACGGAGACGCTCCCACGGGCACTCGTGGAGGAACCTAAAAAAAAAAAGGAGTATTTAATACAACGACATGGCAAGTTGCACAAAATAAAATATTTACTTACAAAAAAGTTTGGCCTATTTGTTGACAGAGTATAAAATGGGTTTATACTGTGGCACCAACACTAGAAAGTATCTGTATTGATGGTGCCTTGTGACCCGTGGGGTAAAAAAGGCTTAGTAATGATTGTCTATATTATGCTGATAGCATAAGTATTAAGTATATGATGTGTCTATCATCATTTGAATCTAAACTATAGTATAGTAAAATGAATACTACAGGGAAATGTAATAATGTGTAGATAGCACGATCTTCCAATAATACTTTTTTTTCCATCATGTACGTACAAGTAAGTGTTGATCACCACCGGTAGACGGCATCACTTGTGCCTAACCGGTATTTGTCGGTTACATGTCCACCAATCTTTGTTTATTTATTTCCATTCTAACTACATAACTATTAAAAAATCACTAATGCAATCGTTAGAAGATAATAAAGTGATAACTTTGCTTCATCATAACTGACGTACCTAAGAGCGACATCGAAAGTGGCGCCCCCCCAGTTCTCCAACGAATACAGGTTGCTGAAGTTGTGTGCCACGTACGGCGAAACAGCTAACAAGTCGTGCGTCCTCACTCGGGTCGCGAGCAACGACTGGTGCGCGTCCCTGTATGTGGTGTCCATGAGCTGGAGCCCTTTGTGGTTGCGAACCGCCTTGGCGAAGGCTTCCGGACCGCCCTCTTGGAGAATCTGTTTGTAACCCTTCGGGGGCTGAACGGCTGTCGAATATAAATGTTAGAAGTGAGCACAGTTGGTTTTGGCGTTGTTGTGTTTTTGACTCTCAAAAGGGAAGAGCAGGTTGGGATTTTTTCATTGGTTTTGAACCTTGAATTAAGATGTTAAGGTTCAAATTGTATTGGCAATATTTCTGTATCCCTGATTGTGTACCTACTTTAAAGTTTAACACATAGTTACTTATTGAGTTTAATGTCAACCCTCAACTGGTTAACCGAGAAGTAGACACAATAGAAACTCAAACGTCGCAGACCATGTATGGGCAATGGGACTATCTACTACACTCATAAAACAGGGGTTTATCGTTGTAGACTTATATCTTGTACAGTAATCTAATTATTAACTAGCTTTTAGAACATCTAAGAGACTTATGGGTTTTATATTATTATTTAAGAAGCGTTTCTATTCTGAAAAAGTAACTAAAGCCTAAAAAGCTAACTTTACACAAATATTTCTATCTACATTTTAGTGTTACTTCTTTTAGAAATATCATTTTCTACTGCGTTACCAATCTTGCTGTATAAGGTTCTTCTTCCAAGTCGTATACAGCGCAAATTCGTCATTTCTGACAATAAACAACCATATTATGTCAATGAAAAAAATGGGAACGGCATTCATGTAAATAATGGCTAACATAAACAACATAAACAGTGATAAATGCGTGCGTTACCTGTGTTCTCGCCAGTTAGTTCCTGCCTTTTAATGGCCTCTGCAGAAAGGTCTGAAAAACATGTTTAGTAAAATAATGGCTCGGTGCGACAATGTCTATGGTGTGCACGGATTATGGCAATGAGGCCCCGGACAAAACCATATTAAACACATAGCTATGAGAGCTGCCTTTCAATCTGTGTAATCTGTACGGTGATGAAAACAAACACAGCTAATAATGAGTGCAGTTTTCAAATAAAGGTGTGCTCGTAGTTATTAAAGATTATGTGCACGTAACTTAAGAACATAACAAACTTTGATGAAAACAAAACTGGTGAATTAATGGTAAAATTAGCGTAAAATTTTAACAACGCGATGCCGTATTATCTATTTTTTTCGTATTCGGTCTAAGATCTAGTGCTCAAGTATCGAAGATAGCTCTCATTATGGTAAAATCCGTCTGTAGGATCTTTCAAAGTATTAAGTGACAAGTAAATATTAAATAAGTGGTAACATTATGGATAATAATTAAACACACGTCAGTTAGACAAATATTACCACTCAATTTATACTCCAGGTGAATGAAGTATGAAATTTTAGTAGCAAAAAATAATAAAGTATTTTTAATAATAGTCTGCAGCCGTGGCGTGTGGTAAGCCCGAAAGTAGCAGCCAAGCAATATACTTAATATCGTATTGTTATTGCAAATAAATATAAAATACATTGCACACTTAATAAAATTTGGAAATTTGACCTACCACGCCCTGTGGGTGCTGTAAATAAAATTCAATTGGTTTTAGATGTTTACTTTAAATAGGTACATAAAATTTCATCCTCCATTGCAATCAATATTTCTTTTACCCGAGATTTTAATTAAACTTATAATTATAATTTCATATTTTAACAAAATTTAAAATGTATATGGGACTGAATTTAATATGAGGTCCATCCATTTTACTAATGTTCCAGAAATTACATGCTTACTTCTTTAATTTAATGAGAATGATATTATCGGTTTGTAAAGTGAAATTGCGTCCTGATTAGTCTTACAAAGAGTGGCTAACTGTTGTTAATTTATTTATAGTTTATAGGGTTTGTATCTGTATACAGTTTTATTCAGTTTTCGTAATAATCTGACTTTATAGTTAGCGATAAATATACCATTAAGATTCAACAGTGAGCTATGCAATGTAGGGCTTCTCAGGGCAGGTAACTTCATTCAATGTTGCCACTTTGATTGTATCTGACTCCCATATTGCTAGAGACAACTAACAGCAGAGATATAGCTAGGCGTCCACCGATTCTCTGTATCGACTCAGAGTTCAAACAAATTCGAATAATGTAAGCTAGTATGTAGAATAGGTAATAAATAGAACTTAGTTTCCGATTCTGACGCGTTGTGAATATTTAAGCTGTGGACGCCTAGCTAATACCCGGCCTCGATTAGTGTCATCTGGCGGCCCTAAAACTAAACAACCATTTAACACCATCGTACTAGTGCCATCTATCGTCCCCAATCTTAACTTAATGCCCCATACTCCCGCCATCTAGCGGTTGCTCGCGGAACTAGGTTGTACTTACCAAGCGGGACGGGCGGTATGTACGGCTTGACGTCGGAGGGCGCGATGCCGGTGGCGAGCGGCGTGGCGGGCCCGTTGACCAGCACTTGCCCGAGGTAGTTGAGGATCTTCTGGGCGCGGTTCTGAGACGCCTTGAACATGAACAGTTGAGGGTGCTCGTCGATGAAGTACGTGTCCACCGAGCCTGGAGGATGATTGAACGTTTGTATGTAATAGAGCTATTCGATCACATAACATACATAAAGTAAGGGCCGCGTTCGAGACGATAATGTCATCAAATATCGACTATAGCGCCTAAAATAAAGCATCGGGAGTAATGAAATATCTACAGGCTCTGATTTCTAGTAACAGCTTATACCAGAATCAGAAAAGTGCAGGCACTAAACGTAATACAGATAGGGGTGACAAAGGATCCCGGTGTGCCAACATGAACTGTTCATGCGGTCCCCGAAAAATATAATAGCTTAGGCCACTTTTGGCTCGTTCATTTAGAGTCGGGACAGCATGCTCATGGTTCAAAATTTGTGTTGATTTTTGATCAAAAAAACTCAGCCGCAGTCAAAAAATGTTCTGCCTAACCTATAATGCTCTGCTGCCTACAACTAACAAATCATATCATCACACATCTTCCCACACGTACCGTTAAGGAACTTCTGGTTCTCAAGCACGTTGAGCAGGAAGGGAATGTTGGTCTTCACGCCGCGGATACGGAACTCGCGAAGCGCTCGGTTCATTTTCGCGGCCGAAGCGGGCAGGTCTTGCGCGTGGGAGATTACCTGGTAACATTATTACATGTGAAATAATATATTTTACTGTTTAGTTATGAATAATTACTAAAATAAAATAAAAAGTAGGTATGTTTGCGACTATAGTGCACCAAGCCACTAGATGGCGCAATGTTTATATTTCTTTTATCGCAAGCATTACCGATTAAGCAGTACAACGTAGTTCAGCGTTACGCCGCTAGATGGCGTTGCGTGTATTGTGCATCTCGCAAGCGTTATGTTTTCCGAATAGGATAAGGCCAGGACAATGTATGAATAAAGAAGAACACCAGATCAAGCTACATTGTTGTTTTATTACGATAATAGTAGCTCCTTCAGTACAACAGTTCAACTCGTCGATGGCCAGTGGTTAAAGTCGTTGCTTGCCATGCGAGCGGTCACCAGTTCAAACCCGCCACGTACCCACAGTCTTTTGAAATTCGAAATGAATATGTACGATTATTCGGCGCTTAAAGGTGAAGTAATGGTAAAGGAAAACATCGTGAGGAAACCTGCACACCTACGAAGATATACTTAAGTTGTGTAGTCAACCAACCCGCACTTGGCCAGCGTGGTTGACTAGGCCTTATCGCTCTAATTTAGGGTAGGGTGCCTCAGCAGTGGGAAAGTATATGAGCTGCTTATGACTATTACATGTGGAAATATAAATAACTATTTTATTATGAATAATAACCAAGATACTTTAAATAACGTCTCTTTTGTTATTAGACGAAACGACATATTGGTATTCAATTCCATGTGCTGCATTTTATATGAATAGTTACAATTTTTCGTTTGTGTGCAGGACATTTTTTTTAAATTCTTTATAATTTACTTAGTGAAACAATCCTGTTATATTTTTACAGTGAATTAAGGTAAAATTCACTTCATTAACTTGGAATTGGATTAAAGGCTTATATCATAGTATTTCGTACGTTTAAAAGCTTAAGTATAGTTATGCATCAACTTTTTTGCTTATAACATTTCATCCAATTATAAACCATCAAAGGCGATATAATCAAATGTTAATAGGCGATAAGATCAAACGCCATAGTCTAGTAACAAGATAAGTGTTATAATCGTAGCAATAATTCTATTTATCAAGCACTTGTCGACCCATTTATATAATCGCTTGTCGCTCATAGAGATAAGGTGACCTCTCTAATGCAATTGACATTGCACTTTATACATCTACTAGCTAGGAGATCAACATTGCTATTAGATTTCCATTAATAGTTAGCTGGACTCATAAAATGAGTATACTCTTGACCAAGTTTTCACTAAAACTTGGTTTTAACTAATAGTTATAATATTAATTTGCATGCCCGAGAGGTCGCCAGTTCTAGTCCGGGGTCGGACAAAATTAATATGTCCTGCGCAATTGGCCTATCTCTTTTGAGATTTTCCGCCATGGCCAAAATCAGTCAGACGCCTTATGTTTATAATATTAACTAGTGTCCCGCCCTCGCTTCGGTTCGGGTAATCCTTTCTTAGCGGATGTCTACGTCATAACATCTACCTGCATGCCAAATTTCAGCCCGATCCGTCCAGTGGTTTAGGCTGTGCGTTGATAGATCACTATGTCAGTCAGTCACCTTTGAGTTATACTCGTAAATACCTATTTAGATTAGAACGTCTTACCTTAACAAGTAAAGAGTCATAGTATGGTGAGATCACTGCACCAGCGTACGTGGAAGCGGAGTCGAGACGGATGCCCATGCCTTCGCCAGACCTGGGATGATAAACGGACTGGTCAAAATGTAAGACAATGAGGGTTTTCGCGAATGAGAAATTCACTAGATGGCAATACGTAGGCGTGAGGTCCAACTGCATCATGATTGGTTATTTTTGACGTGACATTGACAGACATGTCAATATTCACCAATCATGATGCAGTTGGACCTCACGCCTACGTATTGCCATCTAGTGAATTTCTCATTCGCGAAAACCCTCATTATGTACTTTAGCCAGTTACACCAAATGAACCATGAACATTTCGTTTTGTAGTAAAAAACATCGATTTAGGCTACTATGATTCCGCTATTCTTTTAAGTGTTTATTATTAACATATCTATTATTCATATAAGAATAATTAATTATAGATTTTAATCCCGTGGACAGTATTAATCTTACAATAGTCAATACTAATCTTCCTGTGTTCTTATAGTGTATGTATGATGTATTTAAGCACAAACTGGCAACAGTTTGGCGATTTTTGTTATATATTAAAACATTGTAACTTTAAGATAATAAATGATTTTTAAGAAATGCAATTCCTTTTTTCACTCGCGACCACGATTGGTGTAACCCAGTCGAAATGTTGGGCAGTAAGTAGCTATGTAATTTGCTACCCCTAATAACGCGTGTAGACCCATAAAGACAAATATTTAATGTAATTCCTTACCTGAACACCTCGATCCTGCCAGTGCTGGGCTGGAAGTTGTTCCCGGGGTCTTCGGTGGTGACGCGGCACTGGATCGCGAACCCTTGCGCCCTGATCTTGTCCTGAGTGAGGCCCATCTCGGGCAGGGTCATGCCCTCGGCCACACGGATCTGGGATTGGACTAAATCGATGCCTGTGACTTCTTCTGTTATCGTGTGTTCTACTTGCAACCTGGATGGAGGAATTACATATCGTTATTCGTTGTTATGTCTGTTTCATGGCATAAAAATATCTTCTATTTTATAACCCTCATCATCACCATCAGCCCACTTTCATCGTCTGCTGAACATAGACCTCCCCAAATGCTCGCCACTTATTGATTTATTTATTCATTTTATAACCATATCTACTTTTAACTCTTGAATCTCTAAGAGATTATGCGCTCACGAGGATAAGATTCTCTAAAGTAATATTTTGTTAGATAAACACGTAACTCTGTAAATTGTTTTATATGCAAAGTTAAATTGTCTATCAATCTTAGTTTCTTCATCTGGCCATATACAACTAGTTCCAGATATACAATAGGTCTAACGTATCTTAATGTGGGGACCGCAGTCGTCTTAAATACATAACCTTTAACACTTGTAAAGTCTCACCTAGCGTTGACTTCAATGAAGTAGAAGTTTCCTTTGTCGTCCAATAGGAACTCGACGGTACCGGCGTTCTCGTAGCCGACAGACTTTGCCAAGTGCACAGCACAGTCCACCATTTTTTGACGAGTCTGAAATCATACCAATATTTTTTTATTACTCTCTAACGTTAACCAGTTTCAAAATAAATAAGCCAAACACTTAAATTGATACAAAAACAGTGGCGGATTTACTAAAAGATTTTCTAGGTCTGGAGCAGAGGCCAATGAAAGGAGCCGGCAAATTTGGCCGGAGTCGGACTCACACTTGCCACTGATGAATACATATCACTACATAGTATAAAGCAAAGTAGCTTCCCGCGTCTGTCTGTCCCTATGTATGCTTAAATCTTTTAAAGTACACAACAGATTTTGATGGTTTTTTAATAGATAGAGAGCTTTAAAAGGAAGGTTTTTAATGTATAATATACTACGAGTCACTAGTAGTTAATAAGTTAAAGCTACTGACCTCAGGGTCAAGTTTGGGAGCCGGTGCGATTTCAACCACTTTCTGGTGCCGCCTCTGTACAGAGCAATCACGCTCGTACAAGTGGACCACATTGCCCGCTTTGTCTCCTGCAAATAAAAAAGTAAATGTGTATGTAGGAAGCGGGGGGCATGCAACCACACAATTAACAATGAATAATACGTCAGGTATATCAAAACCGAGCTAATACTTTATTAATTTCCATAATGAGAACCATATCCATCACTTATCACTTTTATCAAAGTATAACCATAGCAATTGTAGCAAATGCCTAAGACATAAACTACAATTAGAGTTTGATTTATTAATTACAAATTGCACAGCAGCAGTTTTATAATTAACGATAATAATTAATTCGACAATCGAATTAATTATCCAAAGGTGTCTAGGATAAGCTATTGCAACGGTACAACGAGTGTTCCGTGCCACGCCAGAGCCAAGACTGCCTGCACTGTTCAAAGTGAGCGCCTTTTATAGTCGAGTCGAGCGGCGAGGGGGAGTGACTAACGACGCAGCTGGTCGGTGACGTGACCCGTGCACGTGCAGCTTGTTACTCATTCTATAATGAAGGCGAGCGATGACTCCTGCCGACACGGCCAACCTGACTAGCGGTCGTCCTCGAACGCTTCAACTAAAGCATGTCTAGATTTCTGTAACAAAAGCATCGTTCGATCATCCTGACAAAATTAATTAGTCCGGTCTATAATGACCCTGCAAATCAATTAGTTCTGGTCTGGTCTACATTAACCCTTCAGATGTATTACAATTAACCCTTCAGAAATATTATTACAATTAACCCTTCAGATATATTACAATAGTTCTGGTCTGGTCCACATCGACCCTTCGTATATCTCACACTTTGCTCTGGTCCGGTCTCTAATTAGACCCTTCAGGCACTAGTATTGGTCCGGTTCTCTCTCCTTTTTTTTTAAAGAACCCTTCAACACTAGCCAGTTTTGGTCCGGCCACGTGCCCTTCAAAACTCTGCTCTTTTTTTTACTTTACTCTTTTACTTTACTTTTTTTTTTACCAGTTTTGATCCGGCAAACAGCCCTTCAAAACTCTGCTCTTTTTTAACTCTCTTTTTATACCTTACGACAATATAAACCCTTAAAAGACATTTCCTGTGACATATTTTTTTATTGACCAAGTAGTGGGTGTGGATCTCATCCCACTTCTGATGTAGGAAGCGGGGATATGTAACTACATAATTAATAATGAATAATACGTCAGGTCTATCAAAACCGAGCTAATACTTTATTAATTTCCATAATGAGAACCATATCCATTACTTATCACTTTTATCAAAGTATAACCATAGCAATTGTAGCAAATGCCTAAGACATAAACTACAATCAGAATTTGATTTATTAATTACAAATTGCACAGCAGCAGTTTTATAATTAACGATAATAATTAATTCGACAATCGAATTAATTATCCAAAGGTGTCTAGGATAAGCTATTGCAACGGTACAACGAGTGTTCCGTGCCACGCCAGAGCCAAGACTGCCTGCACTGTTCAAAGTGAGCGCCTTTTATAGTCGAGTCGAGCGGCGAGGGGGAGTGACTAACGACGCAGCTGGTCGGTGACGTGACCCGTGCACGTGCAGCTTGTTACTCATTCTATAATGAAGGCGAGCGATGACTCCTGCCGACACGGCCAACCTGACTAGCGGTCGTCCTCGAACGCTTCAACTAAAGCATGTCTAGATTTCTGTAACAAAAGCATCGTTCGATCATCCTGACAAAATTAATTAGTCCGGTCTATAATGACCCTGCAAATCAATTAGTTCTGGTCTGGTCTACATTAACCCTTCAGATGTATTACAATTAACCCTTCAGAAATATTATTACAATTAACCCTTCAGATATATTACAATAGTTCTGGTCTGGTCCACATCGACCCTTCGTATATCTCACACTTTGCTCTGGTCCGGTCTCTAATTAGACCCTTCAGGCACTAGTATTGGTCCGGTTCCCTCTCCTTTTTTTTTTAAAGAACCCTTCAACACTAGCCAGTTTTGGTCCGGCCACGTGCCCTTCAAAACTCTGCTCTTTTTTTTTTTACTTTACTTTTTTTATACCAGTTTTGGTCCAGCAAACAGCCCTTCAACGCTGCTCTTTTTTTTTAACTCTCTTTTTTTATACCTTACGACCATATAAACCCTTAAAAGACATTTCCTGTGACATAATTTTTTATTGAACAAGTAGTGGGTGTGAATCTCATCCCACTTCTGATGTAGGAAGTGGGGGTATGTAACTACATAATTAATAATGAATAATACGTCAGGTATATCAAAACCGAGCTAATACTTTATTAATTTCCATAATGAGAACCATATCCATCACTTATCACTTTTATCAAAGTATAACCATAGCAATTGTAGCAAATGCCTAAGACATAAACTACAATTAGAGTTTGATTTATTAATTACAAATTGCACAGCAGCAGTTTTATAATTAACGATAATAATTAATTCGACAATCGAATTAATTATCCAAAGGTGTCTAGGATAAGCTATTGCAACGGTACAACGAGTGTTCCGTGCCACGCCAGAGCCAAGACTGCCTGCACTGTTCAAAGTGAGCGCCTTTTATAGTCGAGTCGAGCGGCGAGGAGGAGTGACTAACGACGCAGGTGGTCGGTGACGTGATCCGTGCACGTGCAGCTTGTTACTCCTTCTATACTGAAGGCGAGCGATGACTCCTGCCGACATGTATTCACATCAGATAAAAATAAATAAAATAAAGTCTTAGGCTGTTTACATATGGTGGAGACAGTTGTTTACATATAGTACTGCCGCGGCCGTCGTTTCGCCATGCTAATTACCCTTGTATTTCGACATTGTTTGGACCCATACACACCAGTTGTTGGTTACGATAATCATAGGGACGAGAGCCATCGGCTACCGCAAGCCCGGAGATGATGACGAGGTTCCTCCAAGCCATCATCGAATGTCAGTTAGAAAATTGCTGACATTGCATGCTTTAATTTCCCACCTTTTAAGGTTTGTACTTTATGTAAGGTAGTTAAACCTTTAACCAGTATACCTTTTTTGAAAATTTTATTGCTGTTGGACCTTATATTGAGGGAATAAGGTTTAAATATGGTGGCAATATAGTTGCCATCGCCAGTTAAAGGGTTAAGATCCAAAATTATGTGTTCTCTATTGTACCGAAGCCTGACTAAGGGTAAGGCATCCCGTCACTCCAAAACTCACCCAACAACTGTACTTCAATATGCCTCGGCCTCTCAATGAACCGCTCAATGAACATAGACCCGTTGCCGAACGCTCCCAGCGCCTCCGACGACGCGCGCTCGAACGAGGACTCGACTTCACTCATCTCACGGACCACTCTCATGCCTCTACCGCCGCCGCCGTATGCTGCCTACGAGACAGAAGAAGAAAAAAGTTGTGACCGACATCTTTATTCATCTATATCTATACATATAAATAGTATTGAAGAGTCTGTAATATTAAAATAACGACTTTTCACTAAATGAGTAAGAATCAGTATCGGGAATCAATACCAAAATAAAACACAATTCAAAACATTTTTGTCAGTCTGTCTATCTGCCTATTTGTTCTCGCTAATCTCCGATACGGCTGCACCAGTTTGGACAGGACTTTCACTAATAGCTAATTTTACAAGGAACACGGACGAAGTCGTGGGCGGTCGCTAGTAATAACTATTATTACATTAAATAATGTATCTTTGATAAAGACCGGCCATCTGCGAGTCGGATTTTTTACCCGCAATAAAATGCAAAGCAATATTTTTTGTCTTTACGTTTATGCACGCAAATCTCAAAAACGGTTCAACCTATTTGAATGTCATATGGATTGAATCTTACCTTGAATATAACAGGAAGACCATGTTGCTTGCAGAATTCGAGAGCCTCTTCCTTAGTAGTGACTGGACCATCGGTACCGGGTACAATCGGGACCTCTGTGAAAAAACAAAGAAATTGCGTTTAGATACGATTCTTTGGGCAATTTTCATATAAGTACAAAGATCATATAAAACATGTCATACTAGCATCAATGGCGGCTTTCCTAGCGGCAACCTTGTCACCCATCTGCTGTACGACGAATGGCGAAGGCCCGATGAAACGCAGGCCTGCGTTGATGATCGCCTGCGCGAAGTCTGCCCTGGAATGCACGAGTACATTAGTGCACGCTCACCCTATCACCCTTTCGGCAAACGAGGGATAGTGGGGGACGCCCTCAAGTCAGCCGGAGAGACGAATTGCTCAGGATGGCCGCTCCCCCGAGCGGATGGCTCTCTTTGATTGCGGGGGCGAGTCCGTTGATATGGCAAGGCTACTCCAAGCCATCATCGTTAGTCAGTTAAGAAAAAAAAGGGAAAAAAGCAGGATGGCTGGTGGAAGTTGGATGTGAGTAGCCGAGAATAGGCGGGAGTGTCGAGCATTTTTAAAGGTCTAAGTCCAGCAGTCATAAAAATTGTAGGCTGATGATGATGTACCCTTTAACGGGCAAACATATTCTCATCATAATATGGATCTTCATTAGGTACTTGAGAAAGTCCAAAGCTAATGAAAACTTTGAAGATGCTTTGCCCCTTAGAGAACACTTATTCTGTGGTCTGTGGACTATAAGAGTTGGTCAAGCCAAGCCTATTAAGGATATTGACGAGTTGGTGTGAGGACATAGTTGAGTGCATAGTAGCTTAAGTAGGTAGTCTTTTCTTTGTACTTTCTACGTGATATCCTTCCGTCAGACTTGAAAACTCGAAATTGAACGAAAAGCTTTTAAACTAATTAATGGTACTTGAGGAACAAGACAATAACGTTTAAGCGATATTTTGCCAACTTTGTCGTGTGTTGTTTACGCATGTAAGACATGCTTAGCATCTGTTTGCTGTAATTCTTTAATAATTTACATAACAAACCAAACAATGCATGCTAACAAGAATACAACTAACAAGTGTTCTTAAAATAAACATACAAGCAATTGACTCTACTTAGAGAATGCACGAGAATGATGAATCGTATCAATTCGCGATCCAATATGTTATTGCACAGATGGTCTTTAGACTCTGCTATTAACCGCATTCAGGGTCAAAATGATAGAGAAATTAGTAATTTGATACTGTGTAGAATATTATTTAGTAACGACGTTAAAGTTCATTGACTCGTTGACCTAATTGTTTATGTTTTTTCCATATACGTCATTCCGTTTTCGTTAGTAGATAAGATACTAGTATAGGTAGGGGAAAGTGGGGGAAATACGAACACCTAAGGGAAAACTTAAATAAAACAGTGGAATTTGATCACAGAGTTTCTTTATTTTTTAATTATAAAGTTTACTTATCTGTCTAACAAATTCACTAATCAACATTTATATTTTTTTAATAAATTGCAACATTATGAAAGAAAAACGAAACCCTTTGTGTTCGGCTTTACCCGACATTAGTCGGGTAAATACGAACACCAAGTGGGGTAATTACGAACTAACATTATTAACGACAGAGATCACATTTAAAACCCAACGATGTTGACTGTCCGTCCGTACAACTCTCGTGAGCCCATTTTTTGCACACGTAGCACATAATCCAGTCTTCAGTGGGGATGTATATATTTATCTCTACAAAATATACAAAAAGTAGTCTTCATTTTCCTTTTCGCCCTTTTCTTTTTCTCTTTCTTTTTCTTTCGTATTTTGATTAGAGTCACTAAAGTCTTTTATATTTTCGAAATTCTTTAATACTCTTTTAATCTCTTCGTTTGAAGGTTTCTTCTTACTATATTTCAGTCTTTTTATTTGGGTTTCTTTTTTTGGCATTTTTTCCGGTTTTTTCTTGATTTCTTCTGCTTTAACTTTTTTTCTGTTTTCCTTTTCCTCTAACTGATCTTTTATGGGTGTGCTCGTAAGAATAGTAGATTTTTTCTTCCTGATATTGCGTTTTGATATTTTTGGAGAAATAATAGGCAATTCAACGATCTCTGATAGGGAAACTGCATGCGTGCTTGCATCATCGCTTGGTGAATTAACAGGACCTATATCGGAAGCTTGGTCATCATGGTCTTCAACACGGTGATCTTGAGCTGCTGCGGTTACATCGGCATGATTGTGAGCGTCAGGAGCTTGTTGAACATCAATTGCTTGGTTATCTGATGGTTGGGTATTTATATGAATGTTTTGTGTCGGATTTATTGTTTCTTGTGCGGTATATGGCTGAATTAAATCTATCTCAACGGGGCGCAAGGGATATATTCCTGCAGCTCTAAATCCACTTGCAGCTTTTTCAAGGTTACTACAACGGTTAAAAGCGTTTGTAAACAATTCGACTATGTCGTATTGTGTAATGGGCTGTCCAGATCGCTCTGCCATGTGATTCTCACATTCTTGATTGTATGCAGCCTTGATAGGGCCAAAATATGTCAAGTCCAAGGGTTGGAGTCTGTGTGAGGTGTGTGGTGGCAAAGATAGCATAATGATTCCTTGATCTCTGCAGAGTGAGAATGCATCAAGACTTATATGACTCTCATGGTTATCTAAAATAAGCAAAAGGGGGTTTTCCTTTGAAGGCTTTGCATATGAAATAAAGTGGTGTAGCCAATCCACAAATAGGCTCTCATTTATCCATCCAGAGTCTGATACAGCCCCAACCATATTAGGGTTACTACCTTTTAATAATTGTGGATTCATACGCTTTCTTTTAAATATAAAAAATGGAGGAATGTATTGGCCAGCTGCACTAAATGCACAAACAACTGTTGTTGTAGACCCCCTTTCAGCACTCGTTGCCTTACCAACTTGTTTTTGACCTTTTACTGCCACTATTCTCTGATTTCTTTGAACCGTTGATATACCTGTCTCATCGACGTTAAAGATTTTATCAGGTTGAATATGATGTTTGTTTTGTATGGCCTTCAAATTATCATAAAAAATTTTAACTTCAGGTTCATTGAACGCAGTGATACGATTCAGTGAAGTCGCCTCAGGTGTCCTCAGAGATAAGCTGGGGTGTCTTTTCATGAAATTGTAGTACCAGTCTTTTCCAGCTAGCTGTTTCACTCGGTCGAAATTGTGCGGAAGTTTGTTCTTCTCGGCATATTGGTACGCGATTTGGCGAATTTTTTTTATGCTTAGGCCATAATAGAGTTTACTGCATTTAATGATATAATCGACAAGTTGTGTTTCCTGATCGTCTGTAAATAAAGGTTTTCGTCCAGACCTTGGCACTTTTATCACTTCTTTCTTTAGGTGGTCAAAAATGGTTGTTTTTGGAACATTATAAGTTTCTGCTGCTTTGCCGAGGGTAAGTTTTTTGGTCTTAACATCGTATATAGCCTTTTTGAGATTTTCTAAACTGTACTTCTGTTCGGTCTTTCTTTTGTAAGTACGAGGCATCTAAAACAATAATAAAAAAGGTTATGTAAAAAGGTTAGGGGTAATGCCGAACGTTCGAGATTGCCCGACACGGAGTGTTCGCCTTTACCCGCGGGATCGAAAATAATCAAATGGCAAAAAAACAAATTAGGTTATATTTCTTTTGCTAACTGCGTCATTGTCATTTAGCTGATTAATATGTGATTATTCCACTATGTAAAAGCTAAATTACTATTGTAGATAAAAATAAAGCTACACCTACTTGAATTTACCAAAAAATTACATCAAAAACCTACAAAATATTAAATATTGCATACCTTGACAAGTACGTGCGTCCGCGTCTCCCGTGTTGTTGACTGGCACTAGTGGTGGCGTGATCTCTAAAATGCCGGCAAGTGAAATATGCCTATCTCTTTCTAACATACTAGAATCATTGAATTCGGCATTACCCCGCGTTCGCGTTTCCCCCACTCTCCCTACGTGATCTGAACCATCTAAGTTACAAGCCGTAACAATAATATAAGAAACCGTCAGATATTGTTTGCCAAATACGCAAATAACCGTCCTCGGTTGTCCGATAAGGCTCAGACGGAATTTGTGATGTTATCGAAGAAAGTTTGGGTGATGTAATTATATTTCGATTGTAGATTAAATTTTGTAAGAGCAAATTTATTACGGATTATTAGGAGTTTATTACGGATAAGGGTTCGCGGATAAGATCTACGCAGATAGCAGTCACGTTCGATTTGTAGTCTAGTAGGTATGCCTGTTTTTTAATTCCAGTCTCCCAACAGATCCATTTGCTACTCCCTAAGAATCCAGGTTCAAACCCCATTGACATTTATTCAGAACCTCTTTGAGAAGTATCCAAAAAGTCACCTCATTTTTCGACTGTTTCTAGGACCTCAGACTAGTTAAAACCCAGTCTGAATACTTGAAAGCCTAAAGTATTAAATCTAGACACGTGGAAGCGTGTCAAGCCAACGAACTGGCTAGCCAGCGACAAGTGACACATATTCATCGTAAATGTTATTATCAGTGATTTCTTACCTCTCGGACAGCAGTCCATAACCAGGATGAACGGCGTCAACGTCATTTTCCTTCGCTACCCTGATGATCTCCGGAATGCTGAGGTATGCTTCAACAGGCGGCAAGCCTTTGCCGACGATGTATGATTCGTCAGCTTTTTGTCTGCAAATAAGAGTATCTTCGTTAAGACATGGATGTAGTCAACGTAAACATATTCTACTGATATTATAAATACGAAAGTTTGTGAGTATAACGCAAATACTACTAAACCGTTTACGATGAAATTTGATGTAGGTATCTCAAGACCCGGAATAACAACAGGCTACTTTTTATCCCGGAGCTCCCGCGGGATTGATTCCTTATATTGATCATAGGATTTCCACGCGGGCGAAGTCGCGGGCGGCCTCTAGTTACTCATAATCGTTGATGTGATATTATATTATAACAGTCATAAAGTATCTTTGGTATTAAATTAATGTTAAGACCAGTTATGACAGGTAACGGTTTCAAAATCAAGTTATTTGTATATCCAAAAAAATTCGTTTCACGAAGCCCTCTGATTCTCATTAACAGACCACTAATGTCTTACACTGTCGCCGGTATTCGTTAATATTGCTTCCAGTAAAATTATAAATGGATCTACCTAAGATAGTTTTATCACTATGGCAATACGGTTTATCAGTGTAGAGTTCGTACGCTCGTACGAGTTCGAGAGAATCGTATTAAAAAAATACAGATTTTCCTAATTTCAGAATTCAATCAGGTTGATCATTAAAAGCCCGTAAATAACCGATAACTCTCTACTGTTGGCCTCGAGTCTACTCCGAACTAGGTTGATGAGGCCTTAGTCATCCACTCTGGCGAAATGCGGATTGGTCGACTTTGCGCACAGTAGAATTTCTTTATAAGTTATCAGCCCCCTTATTCACGAAGTATTTCTTATTTTCTTTGATAAACTAATGCCTTGCTTTGTTAGTTTCCGAATTTTAAACCTTCCGACGAATTGTAGAAAAAAAGTGAGGGGGTAGGGGCTGTTTTCCTCACGACGTTTTCCTTCACAAGACATATGGTATTCCAATTGTTTTTACCTGTGCATCTGCAGTTTGTCTTGCTCGCTGTAGATGGCTACAGAGCGGATTCCCAACTCGGTACATGCTCGGAACACTCGGATGGCGATCTCGCCTCTGTTCGCAACTAATACGCTTCTAATTGGCTTGTACTCCACTGACTTTGAATCCTGAAAACCAACAAAAGTACTATAGCTAGTGTGATAGCTTAGGCTGCTGTCCACTGCACGGAGCGAGGCAGCGGAGTGGAGAAAAGTAACCATTTCTTAATTTCTCCGCCTTGCTCCTCTAGGTGGACAGTTACACATTAGATTACATTAGGTCTTACATAGGGCTTGTAATGTAGAGGTGAGAGCCATCCGCTCCCCCGCAAGTCCGGTGATGGTGACGAGGCTACTCCAAGCCACCATCGTATGTCAGTTAGGGAAAAAAAATAAAGCTTGTAAATTTCTTAAGAGATTTGCGCTCCAAGATGCCAGATCAACTATTTAAACTACTACATTTAAAACGTAAAACTAAATTAGGTAGAGTTTCAAGTTAAAAGTAATTTGAATAAAACTTATTTTACGGATTAAACTCGCGTGTATTGTTATTCTAAACAAATTATTAAAAGTGATTCCTATTTCTTATTTGGGGAAGAATTATGCTTTGGAGAAAGCCGTGAAAAGCGACATATTGTGATGTTGAGTTGATATAATGAACAAAAAAAGTATGATGATAATTCAAATAATGAAACGCAAACAATTATTTAACCTAATGTCTTTATCTATACGATTTACTCAACAGTAATAAAAATGTAAGTGTGAACAACGTTATCACAAGATTTTCATTGTTTCATTTGTATTATGCTGTTATGTACGTAGAGTTATCTTACTTGTAAGTAAATGTCGTTTTATTGTTTTAAATGCAAATTGAACGCGGCACGTGTCGATGATAGATCTGTGTATTATAATGTTTCCACTTTTTAATTATTGATCTGTGATTAGGTAGACTAATGTCGTATGACATAAGTAAATTATATAATAAATTACTAGCGACCCGCCCTCGCTTCGCTTCGGGGATATCTCTATCTCTATGTAATATATTTTAACCCCGTAAGAGAAATCTATATTTATCTAAAAAAAGCCTATGACACTCAGGGATAGTGTAGCTTTCTAACAGTGAAAGATTTTTTCAAATCGGTGCAGTAGTTTCGGAGCCTATTCGAAACAAACAAAAAATCAAACCTTTCCTCTTTATAATATTATTATTATTATATTATATATATATATATATATATATATATATATCTATATATATATATATATATATATATATATATATATGTATATATATATATATATATATGTATCTATATATATATAGATATATATATATATTATATTCCCCATTTTTGACTCATTTTTCATTGACTCCCATTGCCCCAGTGATGCTTACATGGAGCCTACATCGCATGCTGGCTAACTGAGCGCGGTGGCGGCAACCACGCGACTTTTTTCTAATACTTGCATTTTTAAACTCGTGATATCTTCCGAATGAAATGTCCGAATTGAATAATTCAAAAAGTCATAAATAGGTATTGAAGCCGTCTTGCATATAAAGTAATTTATTTTGATAAGGATTAATACCAAGGTACAAATAAAGAGCCTTTTCATGTGGCAGCATATAAATTAAATTTTTCGAATAAAAAACCGCTTACTGTGACATAACTATAATATTTAGACATATGCTGTCGCGACACTTTTTATAGATAATGATAAGTTCTACAAAGTCGTAGTAAATGATTTTGTTCTATCATCAATAGTTTTCGCAGCGTACGCGACGTAAGGAATTTTTACACCTTGGGTTACATTATTGGAGTTTTAGTAAGGATCCCTAATTTTTTTAAAAATATTATATAGCCTATGTAACTTCTGAATAATGCAGCTTTCTAATGGTGAAAGAATTATTGCAATCGGTCCAGTAGTTTTTGAGTTTATTCATTACAAACATACAAAAATACAAAAATACAAAAATACAAATCTTTCCTCTTTATAATATTAGTATAGATTACTCAAGTTCTAGACCAAAACGAGTTTTGGTATGTAGAGTTAAAGGAATTAATTAACATATGGGTTAAGTCAAAGTTTTAGCAAAAGGAGCAGAGGTCGCTTTTTAACCGACTTCAAAAAAGGAGGAGCTTCTCAATTCGTCTGTATGTATAATTTTTTTTTATGTATGTTCATCGCATGACAGCTGGGCCATACACCCGTAGATTAATATCCAGTAAAACATTCAAGGTTAGGTCCGCCCTGAATAGACAAATACAACATATTATAGAAATTATTGACCGAGGTATAATGCCGTCAGTAGCGCCATGTTTCTATTGAACAATTACCATATAATTGACCTATTTGCACCCACTTTTCAGTCATACAAGAATTCCCTTGTCTACTCTACATTATTCTTATCTTTATCGGTACAAATTCCACACGTAAAGCCGACTCTATGATCCAGCGGACATTGACTTGTAAATTAATTGTGTTATCAATTAAAGATTATACTTTAAAGGCGTGGTTGGATTAAAGTGTATTTTAGAAATACGCATTTTAGTGTCCGAAAATAAAGGATCGATATCCTATGGATTATTTCAGTGTTATTTGTTAGTAAGATTCTGGATCATATCAAAAACATAACAAACACACGCAACTACACAAGTACACATTAAAGTGCCTCACATGTGTTATAACACAATTTAGTATGGTTTCCCAAAATACAGTCTAAGCCTAGTTTGGGAACCTGTCTAATAAGTTTAAGGACATTTATATAAACATACTTATGATTTAATTCTATCACTTGTTTTTTTTGTACTTTTTTGTCTGTTCTTCAGTGGTTTATAAAAATAATTTTACTTTTATTTTTTTATTTATTAATTCGATGTCCTTTTTAGTGAAGAAGCCACGATATTTTACGTAAATCATTGCACTATAAACATAATTTACGTCTCAACCTACGGATCGCTACACTGATTTTATTCCTCAAAAGGTGTTTGAACTTGCACGGAGACTCCAAGGTTATACACAGGTATAACCTTGGACTTAGACCAATAAACATTGTTATGCATATTTTAGCATGCGAGAATATTAAAATATTTATGTTTTGCTGGCTACTCGTGTGGCTGTCTATAGCATAACATATAACAGAATGTAATTGTCCATCAGTCAGCATTGTAGGTACTTACGCATATACATTGAACTCATCGTGTCAATTTGATATTTTAATATTTGTATACAGTCATATAAGTGCCTCTACTAATTCGCAACGAACTTAGTGGACATTGTTTGAAGATGACATGTAGCGTACAATGCTTACCGGACTACTGGTCTACCAGTAGTAGATAAAGTGTACATACAACAAATTTTGAATTATGAATAAGTTTTTTTTTTAAATTTAATTACCTACATGCGCAAATATCTTTCACAGACAGCTCTTAATTTTTTTTTATAGTGTGACAAATCTCCGGGTAATCAACAACAAAACAATACCTAAATAATGTTATCAATGCCTTTAAAAATACTAAATTGGATAATACCAATCAACTGCAATGATCTTGAACAATATTATTTATCTAAACATGTATTTTTATCAAGAGTTCATGTTGTTTTTGTTGTAATACTTAATGCGCATAGTAAAATACGTGTCGTTTGAAGTCCCGACATGCTGAACAAGACAGCGTAAACTGAAATTATGTATTTACATTTTTCAGCAGGGGTGAGATGAATGAGTGGTGTTAGAAAATAATAATAACTACATATCTCGGGGAAAAAAAAATAAAAAAAACTATTTGAACATAGAGTGGAAAATCTGATCCTGTACGTGCGCTCGCGAAGGAGTCTACAAGACCTTATGTTACTGCGCGAGAAAATACGTAGGAAACACAACATCATATTAGAAAAAAAACAAAATATTACTTTGCTAAAATGCTGCGCTCGCTAAGGAGGCCGCAACACCTACTTGTCAAATTTGCACTGTGCCTGAGAACTATAGATGAGATAGTAAATGTTTATCAATAGACTACTACCGTCTATCCTACTATTACCGTGTATATTTAGACAATTAAACAAATTGTACTCACAGTGGCCGCCGTTCGACTCCTGGCCGCGCTCCAAGTCTGGAACTGAGATGCCGTCGCTCTCAAAGCAAACCGAGCTTTAAGTATCTGCATTTTCACTTACTAACTTAAACGATATATAAGTACGATCACAAATATTACTACACTTAATAATTAAAAGGTACGACTGTATATTTATTTCATGATTGTAAAAATATCAGTGTTTGACTAGATTCCTTTTTAATTTCGTTTCGAGTAGTGCTATCGGCGCGAGTCGTTATCTGAAACAAAGAAAATAGTTTTTTTTTACAAACGGTCGTCTTGTCAAATGTTTCGAGACCTTACGGCCTATATGACCTGAAGGTGCCTGAAGTGTGAAATTTGTAAGGTAATGTTTACATTTTTGTTAGAAGAATATCTCACCCGCCTCAATTATTGTGGGCTTACTGCCAAATCGTAAAAGTTCAGAAATTAATCAAGCTTTAATCTACGCACAGTCCCGGAAATGTGAAGAATGGAAATTAAAATTAGTGACAAAGGACCTTGGGCTACCACCAAGACGCGACGTCTGTTTCTAGATAAAAGGAAATTCCAACAGTACTCAGGGTTTGTTAAAAACACGAAAACATAAACCAATGCTCAACGATAAGGTCAAAATATGACATGAGAAACGGGAGGCGCGCCTACACTTTAAAGGAGGACACTTTTTTTGTATTTTTAAGCTAAACTAACATGTGCTTTTAGGTATCGCCGCAGTATAGGAAAGAAATGGAGAGTTGAAACAATAATTGGTTCTTCTTAGGTAATTAATAAATACATATACCTAAACGGAATATATTTATAATTACATAAGAAGCATTAACAGATTTGACAGACATATTTCAATACAGACAAATTGTTTATACGGAATAACTTACATTCGAATTGGAGGTGATTTTTATCACACTGATAAATTTAACATAAATAAAACAATTACATCTTAATAACGGTAGGTAAGTGAGTCACCTAGAGAGAATCATGTACAGTTATCATATGAATTTCAATAATTACGATTACCTAATATGAAGCCACAACCAGACCGCATGTCCAATTAAATTATGTAAGATAATTAGCAAAATTAGTAAGTAGTAAGTATACTCATTAACAAAAGTGGAACACTAATAATACGTAAACCACTAAATGCATCACTTACACTCGTCACGAAAATACGTTTCCATAAATTGGCTAAACCGGCAATCGAAGCCGGGACCTTGCCAAGGTTAATCGTCTGCGTCCTATTTCGAAACAATCGTGCTCTATCTAACTAGACAAGTACATTTTATAAATAACATATACCTACACTATACATTCTTGTATGTGACTCATATATGTGATAAAACAGTAGCAATAGGAATAATTACCCAGAACACTAAATAGTATTTACTAAGTATACTTATGATATGAGGAAAAAGCTATTCTAAAACGCCCTTGCGATATTGAATAAAATTAACATTACTCTAGATTTCTGCTACTTACTATGGCGATCACTTTGATTTATATCTTCAATTCGGCATGAAATTTTTCAATTTATCACAATGCTTCGTTAATGTTCTTCATAAAAATAGTAATAAAAAGAAACAGGGAACCGGAAATCAATAGATAAATTAACTTTTAGTACAAGATACTAATGATTAGCTAATAAATAAACTTTTAGTGCCAGAAAACAAAAGACAGTTAAGAGTCGCAGATTTGTAATTTATAGTTTGTAGTTTAATAGTTACAACTAGGTATTTCCCAGAGCCATAGACCAATTTGTTCATTTGGGTACCTTATATTAGGGGTGAGCGCCACCCGCTCCCCGCAAGTCCGGTGATGATGACGAGGCTACTCCGAGCCATTACTTATCGTATGTCAGTTAGGAAGAAAAAGGATACCTTATTTAATAGGAATAGTAACAGAAGCAGTCAGGTCACCATGAAAATCTGATTTACAAAAAAAATGTCTAAGAAAATATATGACTCCAAAATATGAATTCCAATGGAATATATAAACAAGATTATACTACTAATAAACGAATAACCGAGACGACCGGAATGACATTGATATAGTCCCCACATCACCTTTGGTTGCCATTAGATATAGACTATAGTACTAACGTAGGTATTGGTACTAATCTCGTGCAAACAACTTTAATAGAATTTATATCGGTCATAGTTACGTTGCGTGATTTATCTAATGTCTATTTCAAAGTATGTACGACGTGAAAATAGATTTGTAATTGAATAGTTAATGTGCAGATAGCATTGTTTCAACGTTGAGATGTTAATTCATAATCTGCTTTCTTACAATATTGGTCTTTATGGGTCTACACGCGATAGCAAATACATAGCTTTACTTCGCGTTTAATTCGCTCTCGACCATGATTGGTGTAATCCAATCGAAAAGTCGGGCAATAAGTAGATGTATTTGCTACTCCTAATATCGCGCGTAGACCTGCGTTTAGATAAAGACTAAAATTTAGTGTAATGGAACGCAAAAGTCTAAAATCTATGTTTTGAATGTAAACTTGAAAAATATTATGTAAATATATATTTTTTCACCATATGATCAATAATATAACAATAGAAACTATGAATATAAGGATTTTCTCGACGAATTAGACCAAGTTTAACTTAAGGTCGTTCACTCATCTGATAAGGAAAAGCGCCACCGCTAAAGCAATCTCACAACGGCGACGCTTGAAAGTTTCTTTTGCGTGAAAAATACACTTTAGTGCCGACGGGTTAAAATATAGAAAGAAAATCAGATCTAAAGAATCATTACAGAATATTGAACCGAGAATAAGTATACGAAATTTTATGCAGACTGAAAAATACGCCAGGTACTTACCTACTTGGTTTCAAGATTATGAAACCAATTAAGTATTTTTATGTGGCTGTAAAATTTGATCATGCTTTGCTTTCAGTATTCGGCTGTCACACCATCGCAACCATATTATTGGTGTGGATAGTATTTGTGAAAAACACGAAAGTTGAAGCGAATAATATGTACAAAAAGTATATAAAGGAACTATTATGTATACGCTACAAAAATAAACATCACAAAATTAGTTTGTATAACGTGTCTCGTGACATAAATATACATAAAGGAATCCATAGACTATTAATAGGTACGCTCAGGATTGCATGCGAAAAGCTATTGGGTCGATTAGTCACGACAACTCGTTTATTAAGACTACCTAGGTTTACTGTGTACTATTCGCGTTGACATACAAAATAACAATGAAAACTAGCGATATTGCACCTGTTATTTACCGAACTTGGTTGAAAAGAGTGATAAATTCATAACTAATGCTAAAATAAATTCTACACCTTTTAAAAGACTACGAAATAGCACATGTATTTTCATTTTCCATTTTTGAAGAAGAAAAGAAGAAGTTTGTAGAATTTTTCAATAAAGTACCAGGTAATGGAATCACTAGCTATGGAAGCTTCAATGTAATTTTATGTACACAAATTTTATAAAATCTGTAGGTATGTATGTCCACATTTTTTTTGGCTAAAGAGTAAACGTACACGTGTTTGCTTCGGATAGACATGTGATCCTACGTTTTGTAACGCCCCTACATTATATGCCAAAGGATGCAACTAAATAAGTCTAGACTAAAATAAATAGTTACCTAATCGCTCCACAAAGTGTTTCTTTTCGGACGTTTTTCAGGCAAAAAGCAACACTGTTCTAACACGAAGTACTAAACTATTACTAGTCAGAATATAACGACGGAATATAACAAGGACAATGCACAATTTATCGAAACACGAGAGGCGTTTAACAATATCATTCCCCACGAGCAGTCGGGATGGCCATGGCATTCGGAATTTACACGTGGACGGAATATCCATAAGTGTACCAATATAAAACACTTGAAGATTGTTTGCAGCGTCTGTTATTATAGACATATACATTAAGAAACACATTGCATGATATCCTTATCAGATCAAACCTACACACAGAATCAGATGAAACTGATTATGTTACAGCAAGTGGATTTTATTACTGAAGATATTAAGGGTTACAAGTTTCTGTAAATAAAATGTCATTAAGTTTGCCGATCCCATAATAGGCTGAAGATAACGAAACCAACAATTTGGTGTTTAATGTTAAGTGATGGAAAATGTATACATCTAATCTTCAAGATTATTTCACTTTAAGTGAGCTGTGAGTTTATGAGAAGGTGTAGGGTTATGGGTACCGATAGTATTAGTACTTTAGAACCAAATGTTTCTAGACAACTACAAATGCAAAAAGGTAATACTTTATAAAAGCATTTACTCAAATTCAATACCAGTAGAAACTGCCACATACAGCATTCATCTATCCATGCCATATTTTAGGCGATAATAGGCCAAATAACCGATATTGAATGGCACTAATTGTGCTAAAAAGTTAGCAACATAAACGTTTCCGAAACTAACAAAGGCGAAAATTACAAAGAAAATAGTCTGTCTCTTATAGTTGGATTAGGTAAAGCCTTCAATTAGGTTATTGAACTTGAGCCTGAGTCTGAGTCGAGACGACTACGTGGCTCAGAAATGTGAAAACGAATTTGTAACAACGGCGGCAGATATCTAGATAAATGCAAGAGCAACATAAGTGCGCCCATTCATTGTTGCAAAGTTTGTCATTAATGTGCTTTATGTGCAACTAACTCCATACCAAATTATTACCGGTTTAGCCGTTAAGACGTGAAGAAGTAACAAACATACACAAACTTTCGCCTTTGCAATATTAGGGCGATGGAAAATGCGTCCAAGACGACGACACAATATAAATTTACTGGCTCTAACGTGGACAGTTGTAGGACTGTGAACCCATTAATGCATTATAATTTAATGCTGCAGTTTAGTACTGACTGGCTCGGTTGGTTAGTGACCCAGGTGCTCTATCTACGGTTCCAAGAGTCGTGGGATGGATTCCCATCCGAGACAAATATTTTTGTGACTGATCGGTTCGGATCGGAACGGTGTTTGTTCTGTGTCTGGGTGTGTTATGCAATATATCTTACTCGTAATTTATGTATTGTTGATTCTGACATCCGTAACACAAGTGCTTAAGCTACTTAACACGGGATCAGAGCAATGTATGTGATGCGTAATATGTATTTAAATATTTAAATATACGCTCTTAAAGAAAATTTGTTCAAGCGAACAAATTTATTATACGCTTTTAATGCGCATTTGTTCAAGCCAACGAAGCTCCTTAACTGCTAGGTTTTAGTAAACCGTAGAATGTGATGTTGTGTAATATTTTTATATTATAGTGTTATATTTAATAGCTACAGTGGTTGACATACCAAAAGATAGCTATACCTCCTAAATGAGCATTGGAAGACCTCCAAGTCCGAATGTTCTCACTTTCACTCAATCACGCAACTAGTGTATGATGACGTAACCATTGCAGCTTGATTGGAAATGTGTAATCGCGAAAACCATTGTTCTTTTACTGGCTTCCCTTAATTGTCAGTATGGAGGTCGCTGAAACTGGTCCACATTTGCATATGTTCATGTGGTGTATGTGTAGTAAATATATGTAAGTATGCTGCATGTTGTTACGGAGAATGTTATGTTTGTTGTCTCTTTTTAAGTATTCTGAATCTACGGTAGAGTTCATTTGTGTTTAAAAATGATAGTACAGATTTCAATCATTGTAAAAGGATAAGTGTGTGACATATTTAGTTAAAGTGTATAAAAAGGCAGGCCCTTAACTACGAGTACCAATATGACTATTGATGGTTAAACAAACTTACCTAAAGTGAACTTTGACCGTAATTGTACGAGACGTTGCATCCGAAGAGATTTATGATAACAACAAAGTTGGTCCCCTGTCCCTATATCCATAAGCATGCTTAAATCTTTAAAATTACGCACCGGATTTAGATGCGGTATTTTTAATAGATAGAGGGATTTTATTTATGTAAAGAAACAAGAAGGATTTTTTGTATAATTTACCCGAAGCGTTGCGAGGTCGGGTCACTAGTATTAAATAACCAATAACGAATTTCGTATAATATTCTCATACGGCCGTTCATGCCGAGATGAATCCAGGTAAATCAGTGCGCAAGCAAACCTAATTTACTTTTTGGATAAAAACCTGTCCAGAAACAAGTTATTACAATACGAGGTCTCTAATTCAAAACTCAAAAGCTTGATCACATGTGAGGCTGTACGGGTTAAATCCCTTTGCCTGTCTCTAATGACATAAATTGGATAAAAAAAAATTATCACATGTGTGTACATTATTTACGCTATTGATTACAGATAAGCTTTTACCTTAATGCATATGTCGACCAAGACATAGTTTTTGTAATGTACTGTGTGTGTACTGTGTAGGTACAATGTTATCAATGCCATAACTACGTATAGTAACGGTATTTGTAACGTAACTAACTAGTTAGATGCCCACGCCCTTAAATACATTTGCATATTGAACATTGTTACACAAGCTTCATCGGCAGACTAAAAAGTAAATTAATGAATATAAGAACGGAAGTTATAACTAAGAAAAAGCAACGTTCAGAACCTCCTCCTTTTTGAAGTCGGTTAAGAATAGAACATCTATCCGTGCTAATCTGCGTTTGATTGCGAAAGATATTAGAAAACACATCTTGTCCAAAATCTAGATAAGGAGAAGATCACAAATACCCCAATCTAATGGGTTTGTAATGGCATAAAAATGACCAATTTATTTACGAATCGGTTACTAATGAATCCACTGTTTACAAAACAGGATGACATCAGTTAAAAGTAATAAAGATGTGGTAGCACAACAGATCAGTGAGATCTAGTAATTTTATAGGGCCAATAACATGCAATTTTAATTGAATTCCTACTGCACGCACAATGCTTAGGTATTATTGTTTCGACCAGTAGGAATATTAAACGACACAAGGAGTTTGCATTTGTCATAATTATAAAATCCTTATTAATAATATAAATCCGAAAGTAACTCTGTCTGTCTGTCTGTCTGTTACGCTTTCACACATAGTGTACTGAACCGATTTAAATTAAATTTGGTATAGATATAGTCCAGAGCCTGAGAAAGGACATATGCTACTTTTTAACCGACTGCGCTATAAAGAAGTAATGTTTTACCCGTTTAACGTCCCTGCGCGGACGAAGTCGCGGGCGGAAAGCTAGTAAGATATAAGAGGCTTTTGAAAAAACACTTCTCGCATAGTGGCTAACTAAACTAATAAACACCATGTTCAAAGTTCCAAACAAATCTCAAGGTTTGAAAGTTCGACGACAACTCTGTGAAACGATCGTTGGTAATGCTTTCGCAACATGAATGAGTGCCAGTGGCGGGCATTGAACCGGTTGCCTGTTTGTTGATGTATGCAAATAAACAGATTATCGAACTTACAATTTGGAGTTAACGGAACAGAAATTGGTCAAAGGCAAGGTAGATATATTTCAGTGATTTAGTTTTGCTTAGTAGTTATTTCCTAAGAAATTAGAAAAAACCTTTTAAGCAATTGAATTATTATTATTACATACCTACGTTTTAATAATATAAAGTGGTCTACAACATATTATATCTAAAGGAAGACCTAGAGTCCACCGCACCATTCTTCCAGTCAGTCAGAACTATAGTTATACTTGGCCAAAGATTATACAGTGGGTCTCTCTTAAACAGACTCTATCTCGTTCGTAATATTAAATCACATAGGTGTTTCATCATTAAAGGCCCAAACTTGCCAGACCGTTACATCTAACACGCTTGTCTACCAATTTTAATTAAACCTGATTAGAGGTATACCCACATTTATAATCACCTAACTGTGTTTCTGCGTATGTTTGTTTGAAATAAGGTCTTAACGATAAGAGATATCAGTGGTGTTTGTAAAACATATAATCGAATTAGGATCAAAGCAAATGTTTACGTGATATCAGACAACCTTTGGTCAACAATCAGTTGAGACTTTGGATCTTGTATTTGTGTTTTTTTTTCATTGGGTTTGTAAAATACTTAAAAATTACGCAATTAAAAAAATGTTTAAAGTTCAACGTAAATCTCAGTGTTAATGCTGTTCCTTTCAATTGAAATGTACATAATAGTTATATTTTTTTTTTTAAATATGGATTTCTGTCTATGTCTAAATGTTAATTCGTATTATGTTTATCCATATTTTTATTCAAACGCTGTTAAAACAGTATTTAGCCATCTGAATCCGTCAGAAAATCGGAAGCAGAAGATGTGCTACATAATATCAGAATGTCATCTAAGTACACACTTATCTCTATAAAATAACATCTCTTAATGACTGAAGGTCAAAGCAATACCATACTAGGTAAGTAGTATAGGTGCTCAAAAACAAATTATTTTAATATAGCACATGCATATTTTAAGCAAAGTGTGATACAAAGTAAGTAAAAAAGAGCGAAACAAAAAACTTACAAATGAAAAAGTTCGGCGAACTAAAACGAATAGTTTATCTACGTGAGACGTTCGCGTGTACACAACACGGCGGCCGGCACAGTACTGACAGATCTGTTTGCTATACACAAAACAGGTCACAGCGACCTCTACAAGGCTTATCAGGAGGTTCAATGGCAAACTAACCCTATCTCTTGCGTAATTGGGGTCGAGACTGGAGCGTCAAGATCCGACTGCGGATACTAATGTACCTAGCAGTTCACGTGATAACCATGAAGTATACTGCACGTCGCGACGTCGATAATGCAACTATTTTATTATTTTTTTAAGTAAAGGCATTGCCTTGGATGGTACTGACGCAAGACTGAGTGAATGGCGTTCTATGGAGGAGCCTCATACCTTCAGTTTATTTTTTTAAATATAGGCATTGTCTTGGATGATGCTAGCGCAGGACTGAGTGCATGGCGTTCTAAAGAGTAGACCTATACCCATCAGTGGGATATAATACAAGCCTGATGATGATATGATATGGCTTTTGCATTTCTGGGCTTGGTGATTTATGGAAAGAAAATCTTTGAACACATTATGAAGACTTTCCTTTTGCTTCTTGCATTAATTCAGATTATTTCATCTGCTCCACCTATGTGGAGTGGTCATTACACAATAGATAACTATAAAAGTTAGAACAAATTGTCCAACAGGTAGCTCTTTAACTGGTGATGGCAATCATATTGCCACCATAATTTAAATCTTATTGATTATGATTATGTTTATCTTATTATGTTTAAGAGTTAGCATCAAAAAAGGTCCAAAGCAATGAAATTTTCAAAATAGTATAGAGGTTAAAGGGTTAACAAGTATCAAGAGCTACTTTTGATAGAAAAAAGAATAACTTTACAATAAAATAATTCGTTTTGACTAGCTCTATTGGACAGTGCCTGTGTCTTGTACTAAGTGCTGGGTTCAATTCCCACTATGGACAAATATTTGTGATAATTGTTCTATGTCTGGGTGTGTTATTATATAAATAAATATATTTCGGTATTCCATTGTTGTTTCTGATATTATATCCATAACAAAAGTAAAGCAACTTACTATTGGAACAATGTCTGTGATATTTTTTTATTACATACTTTTGTAAGATTTTTTTGTTAATTCCTATCTTTGTCTGCACCATACTGCATAATGTTCTAATGTTAAAACAATGTCTTGTTTTATTTTAAATTTTTTGATGATCTTGTTTGTGTAATAATAATAAGAGGTTTTGGTTGACATTATGTTAAGAGTGTCTATAAGTTAAGAATAACACTATTGAGATAATATCTTGAGAGAACTTGAAAATATATCAAGTGCTACTAAGAGATACTATATTAAATTTCTCCAGAGGGCTGATGTGGTCACTAAGAATTAAATGATTCACAAAATGTATAGTAATATTATAAAGCTGAAGAGTTTGTTTGTTTGTTTGTTTGAACGCCCTAATCTCAGGAACTACTGGTTCGATTTGAAAAAATCTTTTTGCGTTGTATAGACCATTTATCGAGGAAGGCTTTAGGCTATATAACATCACGCTGCGACCAATACGAGCAAAGATACAATGGAAAATGTGTAAAAAACGGGGGAAATGCGAACGAAGTCGCTGGCTCAGCTAGTGTAAAATACTTAGTTTATTTCTTTAGGAAGAAAGAAAACTAACAAAATTAAATTGTTAAAATTTGTAATGCTGGCAATTTGATTCTGTACCTACTTACCCGTTTTATGTTATATAAAATTTCAATAGGTATCCTAATGGTTCATATTTCTACCTACGCTAGGTAGATAAAGTTATCAACCATTTAATAGGTATTTAAATAATATGTGACCATCAGTTTAAACTTTAAACAAAACATTTAAAGTTTTAAATGATGACGACACCATGATAGATAATATAACAAAAGTAAAAAAAATACGTTAGTTTATCTTATAATTTTTTTATAACATTAAAACATAAATCTTTCTACCTACTTTATTAAAGTTTACATTTAGTGGTGTGAAGACACTACACGGGCTAAGTTTATGAAATTACAAAAACGTGAAGGAAGTTAGTTATAAAACTATTTTTCTGTCATTGTTCGTCGAGAAATGTTTTACATCGGATTTATGGCCAGACTATTAAAACGAGATAATTCACCCTTCTACAATTATCAGAAGGCAACATACATTGAGTTTTAGCAATTTAACCATTAGAACTTACCAACGGAATTAATTTGCAACGACACCGAACGCACTTTGTTTCGTAAATACCTAACTAAAAATTAAAAATCCCAAAAAAATCACGATTGCGATTACACAAGTCGAACTTTTTGACTGTCGTTTTTTTTAGTTGAACCTGAAAATGTCACTATGACAGCAATAATGACGTTTGAAAATTAACCCTTCAATTAGCTTCAATGATAGCACTGTTCAAGTAATTGAATGTTTAATCGATAATTATCTCGATAAGACACTTTAAACTTTAACATCTAAAAATATTCTTCATTCCATAACTTCTTAATGGTTTATACATAGAGCTTTAATTGATTATACTGTTTCGCTCTACTTTCAACGATGTTTACATAACTAAAAAATTGCAAACATTTTTATTACAATGATAATGAAAATGATTTTGGTGTATGAAAAGATTGATACTTTATGATAATATGGTATTCGTGATAAATAAATCAGTTCTTATCAATCCTTATTGACTTAGAGGAGTGGTAAAGTAATAGGCTTGGAAGGCAGAGCAGCACCAATACTTACCTTTGAAACTTAATTTGTTAATTTATATCTTTATTTAGATATTAACAAAATAGTAAAAAAAAATATTGTCCTTTTGTTTTACTTTTAAGCCCATTGTTTGGTAGATTTGGTCTGTTGCGAATATCTGCATCCGCATCCGCATATGCGGAACATCCGCATCGATTTAGGCATCCGCATCCGCATCTGCATCCGCAAAAATCGATGCGGAGCTGATGCGGATGCGAATGTATGATTAGTTCTTAATAGTACTTGACTTGCTTCTTTATAATTAAAATCTACACTAATATTATAAAGAGGAAAGATTTTTTATTTTTGTATGTTTGTAATGAATAAACTCAAAAACTACTGGACCGATTGCAATAATAAGAAAACCATTAGAAAGCTGCATTATTCAGAAGTAACATAGGCTATATTATATTTTTTTAAAAATTAGGGATCCTTACTAAAACTCCAATAATGTAACCCAAGGTGTAAAAAAATGACCTGAAAAATTACTTACGTCGCGTGCGCTGTGAAAACTATTGATGCTAGAATAAAATCATTTACTACGACTTTTCAGAACTCTCCATTATCTACAAAAAGTGTCGCGACAGCATATGTCTAAATATTATAGTTATGTCACAGTAAGCGGTTTTTTATTCTAAAAAAATAATTTATATGTCGCCGCTTGAAAAGGCTCTTTATTTGTACCTTGGTATTAATCCTTATCAAAATAAATTTCTTTATATTCAAGACGGCTTCAGTACCTTTAAATAACTTTTTGAATTATTCAATTCGGACATTTCTTTCGGAAGATATCACGAACTTAAAAATGCAAGTATTAGAAAAAAGTCGCGTGGTTGCCACTTTGATTTTAACTTGAAGGAATTTTGAATTCGCTTTTAATTCGTTTCGTAGGTAAATAAGTACCTGATAATAAATATTATATTTTAATGTAATATTTTATATAAAGATAGAGGTACACCGAAGCGAAGCGAGGGCGGGTCATAGTAATAAATAAAGATATATAATTACTGATTATTTGACTTGTCTTTTAAATTTTTCTCACAAAACTTAAGATTTTTGTAAAGATCCGCTTCCGCATCCGCATCCGCGGATGTTTGCCCCCTGGAATCCGCATCCGCATCCTCATCCGCGGATGTGAAAAAATCAGCATCCGCAACAACCCTGGTTTGAAGCCAAAGCCAAAATACAAAAAAAAAATTACAGTGAAATGACATCTGACTTTGATGGATGGATTTCATGGATTGCTGTTTTGTTTTGGAATAACATAACTGCAGATTTCAGCTGAACTTTTACCAAACTTTCATAAGCTACACTGGCATAATGTTTTCTATATCACAATTTAAGGATATCAACCAATGTTGTAGAACCTGTATGAATGGTTCTTCTAATAAAATGTACAATCTATTTGAACTCAGAAATAGCTCAAGTGTGGCAGAAATTTTATCATTGTGCACTTCTATCGAGGTAATTCCAACGTTATACTTAATTCTGTACAGATATAATAGCTGTACAGATACATAATAACTTCATCAAGTAAAGATATACTAGCCAGTGTGCTGAAAGAACTTTCTATTTAGATAAGACAGTGTCAGTAGAAGTTGAAGCCCAAAGTTTAGTACAATGTTTAGTTTAAGTTATTTTTATTATATTCCTACTAGGGATGTAGGCATTCCCTACATGTAGTAGGGTTGCTAGGCGTCCAAATAAAGCCGAATACATGAATATAGTCAGGCTTTTTGGTCTTGTGTCCGGCCAAAATAATCAATGTCTGGCTTATCCAGCTTTTGTAAGGCTGTTTACATTTTGCAACGAGTTTAATTCTACAAACACATTTTCTTTGTTCACCTATTGATACTAAAGACACAAAATCCTCAATAAGGTTGGCTGGTCTTGCCTGGAAATGAACTCTTTTTTTTATTTTATACTAGTGACCTCCCTCTCTTCGCTTCGGGTATATTATACCTTCCTCTTGAGGATTCAAGATAGAAAGAGGGATCTCTAAATATAAAAAAAAAATCAAATTAAAATCATTGTGTCAAGATCAATCAAGATTTAAGCATACATAGGGACAGACAGATGCAGAACTTCCTGTATTTGTCTGTGCAAAAGCAAAATCACTTGACTTTGTTTTATACTATGTAGTGATTTCTAGCCCATTGTCCAATTTTTGATAATTTATATCAATAAAATAATGCTACTGCTATAATCTGAATCAACTGACCATGGTAAGTAAATTGTTTCAAGAGAGGAGAATAAAAAAATATTTTTCTTTTTCATTACAGGTACAACAAGAGGATTCCTTGCCAAAGGTGTTGTGCAGTAGCTGTTATAATTGTCTTGTCAGTTTCTATGACTTCAGGAACCAGGCAGAAAAAGTTGATGCAGAGTTAAAAATGAGAAGTCAAATCAGTTTAAATATAAGAAACAATAGTAGTTCTAAGATAAAAGAAGAAATAGAAGTTAAGATTGAGAATAACTTTGAATTCATTGATAATCCTGATATGCTAGAACATGATTATAATGACAATGATGTGAATGAGAAACAGTATAATGTCATTGATAAAAAATCACTACAATTTGATTGCAAAATTTGCCATGCAATATTTGACACAAAGATTGAACTGAAGACTCATACAAAAACCCATGCGAAAGTCAAATACAAGTGTGATACATGTAATGTATCATTCCATAAGCTTTCAAAGCTAGAATCTCATATGGCTAGGCATAAGAAGAAAATATACAAATGTGAATATTGTCCTGATACATTTCCACATAAGAGCAAACTCATAAAACATTTGTACCGACATCGGCAAGAAAAATCTGAGTCTATAATATTGAAAACAGAAGAAAGTCAAAGCATGCAGTGTAATGTTTGTTCTGCTAAATTTAGATCTGTTAACTCTTTGTCTGCACACATGAGAGTTCATACAGATAAAGATAGAATATTGTCTTGTTCTGTGTGCAGTAAAGTATTTAAAAAAATAAGTCACTTGAAGAGACATGAACTGTGTCATGAAACTAATAGGCCTTTTAAATGTAGTGTTTGCCCGAAGTCCTTTATTTCTGAGTCAATTTTGAAGGAACATCTTAATGAACATTATGGTATCAAGCCTCATGCCTGTCCGTTTTGTTCGAAGTCATTTTCATTCTTGTCTACGTTGAATACACATTTGAAGGTGCATACAAAGGAAAAGATGTTCATATGTGCAATTTGTGGGAAGAAATTTGATAGCAGCAACAATTTGAATCAGCACACGAAGAGACACATGGGGCTTAAGATGTTTGCGTGTGAGCTGTGCCCAAAAAGCTTTGTAAGCAAAGGTGAAAGTTTTTAATTAATAACAGGCATATCATATTTTTTATTTACAAATACATTAATTATGAACAAAATATGATGAACTAATCGATCATCACAAATTTGCAAATGTCACTGCTAAATCATTAAAATATAAAATTAAAATATTACTATTGATTCAAAGTGTTTAATCGTCGAATTTACTCGTATTTTTTGAAAATTAACCGCAAACAACAATAAGATGTTTATGTGGCTTATTACAGGTGAGCTAAAATCCCATAACATCACACACACAGGAGAAAGGGCTCATTCTTGTGAGGAATGTGGGGCCACATTCACAAAGGGCAGTTCGCTAAGGAAACACAAGTTGAGCCATCAAGGGATCAAGCCATATCAGTGTGACACTTGCTCTATGAGGTAATTATTTGTGGATGTGCTGTCAAACTGATATCGGACAGAACAGCCAAATTCAGAGGAGTCCAGCCAAGTGATTGCAAACATGAGATTTAAATTATTGAATTGGACTTTCTTTTATTGAGTATTGACTTTATCATATCAACATCATTGGTAGGTGTGGTACAACAATTTAGGGGTGAGAGCCATCCACTCCCCTGCAAGTCAGTATTTTGGAACTTTTTGAGTGATAAAGCGGGATTCTTTTGTCGAAAGTAAAAATCGGGACGTTCCGCCAAATCGGGACGTCTGAATGCTGTGGTTGAACCACACTGTGGTATAATTACAGGTGAAGTGAGCTAAACACAATATAATATTATATAGCCCCTCAGGCATTCAAGTACTCCTCTTTGTATTCCTCTGTGTAAACTAGGGCAACCAGGTTTCAGGCGTGAGAGCCATCCGCTCCCCCGTAAGTCTGGTTATGATCATGAGGCTACTCCAAGCCACCATTGTATGTCAGTAAGGAAAAATAAAGAAATAAATATAGGGCGATCAGACCTTAGTCAGCCACGCTGACTATGTAATACGATGGTCAACTTCACATTGCTTATACAGATTTACCGTTTCATCTTTCAGGTTCATCTGTAAATATCACTTGGAGCGTCACCAGCGCATCCACACGGGCGAGAAGCCGTTCCGCTGCGAGCAGTGCGCGCGCGCCTTCACGCAGAGCAACGACCTCGCCAAGCACCGGCGCGTGCACGTGGGCGATAAGCTCTATAGGTAGGTTTGGCACAGCCATGCAGCAGCCATGGATCTACAGGGGGGCAAACCGGGGTTACTAGCCCCGGGCGGCAGTCATGGGACCGTAAATCCTTGCTCGGCTTTCGGAGGGGACCCGGACGCTAGTATCATGGTTTTGCCACTGTTCGATAAAATCTTTCATCTGGGGCTGCTATGCTGCATGTTACACCTTTAATATCTCCAGAGGCGCCAGCAGCGCATCCGCACGGGCGATAAACTCTATAGGTAGGTTCGTCACATCCATGCAGGATGTTATACCTGTGTTACCACTAGAGACGCCACCTGTAATACCGCTAGAGGCGCCACCAGCGCATCCGCACGGGCGATTAGCTCTATAGGTAGGTTTGGCACATCCATGGATCTACAGGGGGGCAAACCGGGGTTACTAGCCCCGGGCGGCAGTCATGGGATCGTAAATTCAATCACTTTTCCAACAATCTCGGGGTTTAAGGGTTCTTTCGCAGAAAGCAAGGGTAGGGGGTCTCCCGGAAGCCGCTATCATGGATTTGCCATGGTTAGAAAAAAATTGTTCTGGAACTGCTATGCAGCATGTTACACCTGTAATACCGCTAGAGGCGCCACCAGCGCGTCCGCACGGGCGATAAGCTCTATAGGCAGGTTTGGCACATCCATGCAGCATGTTACACCTGTGTTACCACTAGAGGCGCCACCAGCGCGTCCGCACGGGCGATTAGCTCTATAGGTAGGTTTGGCACATCCATGCAGCATGTTACACCTGTGTTACCACTAGAGGCGCCACCTGTAATACCGCTAGAGGCGCCACCAGCGCGTCCGCACGGGCGATAAGCTCTATAGGTAGGTTTGGCACATCCATGCAGCATGTTATACCTGTGTTACCACTAGAGGCGCCACCTGTAATACCGCTAGAGGCGCCACCGGCGCGTGCACGTGGGCGATAAGCTCTATAGGTAGGTTTGGCACATCCATGCAGCATGTTACACCTGTGTTACCACTAGAGGCGCCACCTGTAATACCGCTAGAGGCGCCACCAGCGCGTCCGCACGGGCGATAAGCTCTATAGGTAGGTTTGGCACATCCATGCAGCATGTTACACCTGCGTTACCACTAGAGGCGCCACCAGTGCGTCCGCACGGGCTATAGGCTCTATAGGTTCGAGCCGCTTAATTTTAGGTGGTATTTATACTTACGGTTGATGGCACGGCTCCATTACATTACCTACCATTAAAAAAAGTAATTCGATGAGACAAACCAATCTTTATCCTCTTCTAATCTTCTCAAACGTCTATAGTCCAGTCAAACAGCATATTATGTTTCAACATTGAGTTTTTAATTATCATTTTCAGATGCAGTGACTGCTCAGAGAGTTTCCGCCTAAAGTCAGAACTGCGTCAACACATATCTGAACACTTCATCTCGTCTCGTCTTCAAGCCCTGAGCATGGAGAAACCTGGCTCAAGCCTTAAAGGAGCAGACGTAGTCGTGAAGCAAACTGATATGAACACCATACCCAATATGGAGGAAAATGTAGCTCTTCGTACTCAGGAAGTATTGACTACACAGGAACCTGTAGTGTGTATGTAGTTAATATTAATATTAGATAGAGCTTTGAAATGGGAAGTGATGAAGGAGCAGAAATATTAGTTGTTTGGAGATAATTTTTGGGATAAATAAAAAAAAATACCAAAATATTTTTCATGCATTTTCCCTAACTTTCGGCAACAGTCGTCAGTGTAAAATTTTATATTACCTAAATAATATTTTTTGTTGGACTTATCTATGCCACTATTGTAAAAAAATTAAATTATATTCAATATATTTTATAATTAGAAATAAGGAATGTTAACCAAATAACATTTAATTAAATGGGGGCCCAAATATTTTGATAGGCAAATCTTTAATTAATAACAATTTTGTGTGCTCTATGTATAAGGAGCCTCGGTAACCGCCTTAACATAATCTTGCAATTAACATTACCAAATGTATTCATTGTTAAATACATTATATTTATAAAGAAACATATATATTTTTTATGTTTAATAATAGCTAATAATGTCAAAACGTTCATAAATTTACTGATTGTATTCTAAAAGATACAAATTCGGAAATAAGTAAATAAGGAATTGATTGTACAGATAGTTAATAGAAGATAAAAGTGGATAATAATAATAAATATTACACAACATCAATCCATAAATGAATAGTAGTTTGTATTTTACTTTCTAAATTTTTTCGTAGGCACACATGTTTTATTTACGTTTAAATTAACATACAAGTCCATAAATAGGGTGTAATGAAGGACAATTTTAATAAATTAAAATGTTAAATATTGTATTCACATTTTATTGGTACCTTTTACACTTGCTTGCAAAGTTTGGTCTCGATATTTTGAATAAACTACGTTTTAAACATCAAGTTGTAAGTTCGTATAAGAAACTTTGATTGAAATAAGTTTCCCAAGCATAACTACTTGAAATACAAGTGTTGAGTATAATTAATTCAGTATGCCAATCAAAAATAAATATACGTTAGATATGAATACATTAGCTATTACGATCACAGAGCATCAAATTCTGTCTTTGGTGATGTGATTCAATAGTAAATTTTTACCTTTAAGGGTGAGAGCCATCCGCTCCCCCGCGAATCCGTTTATGATGACGAGGCTACTCCAAGCGATCATCTTATTATATCAGTTAGGAATTTAAAAAAAACTTGTTAGCACTTTCAAAATGGCAACTCTTCTACTGATTATCCTCATACCTCATTGTTTGGAGGGGATCCAAGGAGGGACTCCTTGGGAGGGGCAGGTGGGATTTAGAGGAATGCCTCAATTTCTTAGTCGAATCTACCCTACATAATCGACAGTTTCTACCTTGAAAACGTGGTTCTATATTTATTTTGAAAAAAAAAAAACTCATACCTACATACTTACCTTCTCACGTAAAAAGTTAAAATTGACAGTATGAATCATTTTCTATTTCAGGGATTTTCTCATAAAATGTTCCAATTTCGACTCATGATGTGTAAAATATATTTTTAATACAATATTTTTTTATGGATTCATATGGATTTATATGGATTGACGCCCATATAAATCCATATGAATCCATAAAAATGATTATATCCATATAATCCGATTACGAGCTGTTTGTCCTCACATTTATATTTGTATTTTATTTCAAATATATTGCAATAAAATGTTAATAAATAAATAGCCTTCATTAATTGCCTAGACCTAAATTAAGGGTGTAAATATGATGCATTAAATTACTCAAGTTCATACCCTAGATTAATGCCTGTACAAAATCAGTTACTTAGGTACATCTTCCCGTACCTAATTGGTTTGTTGTACATTATTTCATTTAGTACTTATCCAATAATAATAATAATAAAATGTCGTTGCTCGAGGTAAAAAATCAAAATAACAAAATATTAATTTAAGTATGAGTCGATCTTTTAAAGTTATATTTAAATGTGATGGTAATAAATTTTATATTTATATTATCATTATTTTAGGTAATAACATACAATACACAATATAATAATTATATACAATAATAAATATCTCACACGTTACCTTACAACAAATTTAGCATAGGAACATCATCATCATCATCTCGGCGTTCTCCCGGTTGCATCCTTGCAGAGCCGGGGTCCGCTTTCCTGCTCCTAACTCTCCACCTCGCACGGTCTTCAGCATCCTTCGCGGAGAGTTTGTTGGCACATGTCATCCACTACGACGTCAAGCCAGGCCTTCTTGGGCCTTCCCCTTCTTTAGCATAGGAACATATTTTAGGTTTTAATGTAGGCGATTGGCGATCGTTAGGCATCTTCACACGTACAGGTGTTAACAGATTTATATTATAGACCTTTATTTTTCACGGCCGAGAAAATTTATCGAAGAGGCCAGGTTTGTTATTTTGCATTCAGATAAAGTATTCAATCTAGGTATCAAGGCAGCTTAGATTTTCATAAGAGAGTTACCTACAAATAGATCTTTTACACAGTAGTACCGAATTAAGCCAGCGCGGGGCCCGTTGGCCGAGTGGTTAAGGTCGTTGCTTGCCATGCGAGAAGTCGCTAGTTCAAACCCCGCCACGCGGCCACGTTCCAATTTTAAATTCCAAAGTTTTTTTCAAATTTGAAATTCATATATGTACGATTATTCGACGCTTTACAACTGTATGTAACCAAATTTCTAGCAAATAAAGTTATTTCATTTATTTAACGGTGAAGGAAAACATCGTGAGGAAACCTGCACACCTACGAAGAAATTCTTAGGTTGTGTAATCAACCAATTCGCATTTGGCCAGCGTGGTTGACTAAGGCCTTTATTAACCCCCTTATCGCCCTAGTTTAGGGTAGGCTGTGCCTCAGCAGTGGGGACGTATATCATATGGGCTGACGATGATGATCATGGGGTTCAAATCATTGAACCAAGCCCCCCGCTCTTCATAATTCCCATAAACCTACTTGTTTGTCTTGCTTGAATGAACATTTTGCATCTTTCATGGGTTAACGCCTTGCATTCTTATCCTGTAATAATCCTTGATTGACTTTTGTTTCCCTACATATTTAACCTCACAAGCAAGTACGGGCGCGATCAATGGTGGTGTATACTTAGAGTAGATGAATAAGCTGGATTGATATCTGGTAATAGGTTCTCTTGATCCACTTGTTTAATTTTTTTCACTGCCAGTAAGGCCGTAGGCTGCATGTACTTCATTTCCAGTTTGAGAGGAAGCCGGTGTTAAAAAAAAGAAGCGGTAGGCTTACCTAATTTTTTATCTGTCAGTGTATAGGTAGGATAGAGTTTACAGGATGTACTAAGCAGTATATCTAGAAATACTAAAAGGTCTCTATACTAATACTAATACTCTAATTTATTCGGGCGACGTAAAAGGTACAGTCAGCTAAGAAAGTGGTCTACCACTTTTGACAAAAGTTTCTGCGAGATGTAACGATCGCTAAGGTTGACATTAGTCACTGACACAATCTTATTGTCAGGGAAAATTTACCTTGTTGTTTCAAGACGTTCAAACAAATCTCAACCGTAGGGTGGTAGACCACATTTTTGGCTGACTGTACCCGGTTCGAGTAAGGGGTCAAATTTGTGTTTTTTTGTTTCACAGTGGTACCACTGCTAAACGAAAGATGATTGCACTAAACATTGCTGTAGGTAGCACTAACAGGCATGTAGGTAATCTAGTTATGCCTTGTTGCTGGTTTACAAGCGGTTTTCTTTTCGCTTTCAGTGACACCCCGTACCAACGCATGTTACCTCACCAGCCTCCGCGCTCCGGTGGTAATAGAAGGAAGCACCAAGCAGTATGTAGGTTACCTATCTTAGTAAGTGATTGGTCCTAAGTTCAATCTTGTTGACATTATTTTCTTCGCTATCAGTCACTACAATTTTTTGGTCCAATTTATCTTATCAGGGAAAGGAGACTACGTACGTCGATGCTTACCTCACCAGCCAGTATGGGAGCGAGCCGTGGGAAGAATAGTACACACTAAGTAGTAGGTATCTAGGCTGTCTAGCAGATACTTCTTGGTCCACGTCATCCACATGTTTATAAGAAAAGGTTTTTTTTTTCGCTATCAGTGAATCCCCGTACGCCAACGCATGTCACCTTACCAAAACGTAGTGATTATATTCTCTTTGACCTTACCGGCCAGGACGCGAGTGAGCCAGCGGGAAAAGAAGAAAACACTAAGTAGTATCTAGGCTATCTAGCAGATACTTCTTGGTCCACACCTGTTTATAAGAAAAGGTTTTTTTTTTCGCTGTCAGTGAATTCCCGTACGCCTACGCATGTCACCTTACCGGCCAGTACGCGAGTGAGCCAGCGGGTAGAGAAGTAAACACAAAGTACTTAGTATCTAGGCTGTCTAGCAGGTACTCCTTGGTCCACACCTGTTTATAAATTTTTTTTTCGCTGTCAGTGAGGCCCCGTGCGCACATATTGTTACCTCACCAGCCAGTATGGGCGCGAGGTGGTAAGAGAAGGAAGTGGTAGGGCGCCATCAGTCGGAACGCGGACGGCGCGCGCGCACGGTTGCCGGTGCGAATCGAATTCGAATATCGAACGCCTGTGTATGGTTTTCGCGGTCTGTGAAATTTGTGAGTGTCTTTTTGAAGTTTCGGTTCTTTTTTAATTTTGAAGTTTTTTTATTATTGCTTAATTTAAAACGTTATACCTACGTATTTCTTCATGTCTGAAAAAGTTAAGATTTCGAAAAGATTTGTCAGAGAAATGTCTCAATTTATAAAGCAATACAACTTACACAAGCTACCAAAATAATTAACGCAACATAATAAAGTTAAAGCGTTCTTAATCAGTCTGAGAGTGTTTCACAAGAACCTAAATAAAAAGTAGAAACTTAGATTGCCTAAACTAAGTAGCGAAAAGGCTAAAACTTAGTTACGTATTAGGACAGGTATCTACTCTTGAAATAGGGCTATGCTAAGCTGACTAGGAACCTGGGTATTAATACCCTCCTTGTATTAGAAGGGGGAAGGAAATATCGTATTTTTAACAACTTAGATAATAATTTAGTTTATACCTATTACGTAGGTAAATTATGAATATAGTCATGTTATCTAAGGATCTATCGATGGAAAGGGTGGTCAATTTTAATCATATTAATCTACCAAATAAATGATAGAGTCTCTTAAATAAAAAAGAATCTTCTAATTTATATCGCGTGACAATCATAAAAACAATAGAATAACACTTTGTTTTTAAAGTCGGTTAAAAATTGACACTCCTCCCGGTGGTCACAGAAGTAAGATTAAACCGAAAAGCGTCATTTGTCTTACAGATCTTGACCTCACTTTCAGAAAAAAAAATTCTCATTTGCAAACCGCTGATTCCTAGTTCCCATTATACGATCTCCAATATTTCTGACAAAGGGACAAAGAACGTCGGATGATAAGCAATATCGCTTTGAACACAAGATATTGCTTTCTTCAAGTCTAACTTGTATTTCAATATTGCAGATTTGTAACATTCTAGCGCATTCTTTAAAAGCTAGATTTAATTTTGAATATCAAATAAGTACTCGCTTTGTAGAATCCTGATCTCTTTGGTAGGTAAGTAGAAACCTGATACATATACCTAATGTTTATACATATCTCTTAATATAATGTTTCAATAACTCTTGTTTCTATTAGGTAGGTACTACTTTTTACCTAAGACTCTACTCGATTACTCGATTCAGCAAGCAAAATGGTAATTTTAATTTGGGATCCCCGTTCCTCATTCAATAAAAAGCAAACAAGAACATACGAACATTGTTGCATTTCTTATTTAGGAAAGTGCTGATTGCGCAAAGTGATACCTTGACAATGTAGCAAGTCAAACAGATCGACGGTCGGATGTAACATTAATGACCCTCCTCGTAGTCAAAAGGTTTACTAAATTTTAACTAAGATTGACCAACAATCAAAATTAAAAAAAAGTATTTATTTTCTCAATACATAAACAATCGCTACATAGTATAAAGCAAAGCTATTTACGCTTACATCTTTAAAACTACACCACGGATTTTGAGGCGGTTTTTTTTTCATAGACAGAGGGATTTAAGAGGACGGGTTTTATGTATAATACACGAAAAGCGAAGCGAGGGCGGGTCACTAGAATAAACACAAATTGTTAGACAAACGGAGGAGGTTCAGCTCGTGCGGTCGCGGGGAGAGGCCCCGTTTTCACGCTGGTTTTCAACTTCCACAAAGTTATTAACCGACTTCCAAAATCGAAGGAGGTTCTTAAGTCCACTGTATTTTTTTAAACTCATTTTGTGTTTGTGTCAATGAACCTCGTACCACAACTCATCTCAACAGAGATTCAACTCGTAGAACGAATCGAGGTATTGCTGAGAAATGGTTGTGGGCACCAATACAGTATGCAATGTGCGTATTGTCAATTTTTCATCTTATGCAGTATCGTATGTACAGTTGGTGTACCTTATTTTAATATAATTACATTTGGGACCTAATTGATCATGAACTAGACGTAACAATGACTTAGATTAATTATGATTGTGATTCATTGAGATTCACTGAATCGCAATAACCTTACAAATCCTATAATCAACCAGACAAGGATCTTTTGATCTTGATTTGACCACTTAATTTTTTGCAAAAAAGGTCATAAAACTTGTTTACTTGTTAAATATATTCGGAAAAAGAAATATAAATACTATTGTTAACAAAATACTTAAAATTATATTTTTGCTTCAAAACATACCTAAGTTAAAGGTCATTAAATTAGATACGTAGGTGACTTAAGCAGTGGTGATAGTACTTACAAATGTATTTATAATTACTATTAAAAATATAACTTTGATATGTAAAAGTAAGTCAAAGTAACGTAATACTATAGATACCTACTTGCTAATAGATTGACTTTAGTAGTTAGATATTTTTTTTCATAAATCAGTCATAATATTACAACTCAGTAGATAAATTGAAATAATAATAATTCATAGATCTACGACACCCAAAAAAAGCCAGTTTAAAAAGTTGATTTGTAAATTAAAAACTCAATGCAACTACTTAGTCAGATGTTGTTGCAACTGGAAATAACAGTTCTGAATCAGACGTTTCTCAACGTTGAGGTAGACTTGCATTACACAAAAATCGATACCGATCGAACTGCGAACTTTATTATCCCAAGATTTATGAGGTTATGCCCAAGGCAACATTTCCAAATGGGCCAACAACCTTCAGATTTTTTTGGGAAACCATCCTAGGTAAAGTACATTATATTTCTATAGCATAATAGGTACGAACTCTGGACTCCTGGAGCTCTGAACTAAAAAAAAATTAATTAACCCTGAGAAAAGTATTCTGGTGTTAAATCCGAAAAGGTTTTCATCCGCATCTCACGAATATTCACAGCTGGTTAAAATTAAGGCGCTAATTAATTTCATTTAATCGACGGTCGCAAAAACGCAGCAGAGACGGTCTTGGTATTTCACTGAGCACGCCATGTTGTGTTCCATGGCCAAGGTGGGGTCAATGACGACACTTATCCTTTTAATTTGTGTCCTTTTATAATTTAATCCATTTCCCACGATTCAATTGATGATGTAGATGAAAACAACGGTTTTGTGGACATCGTTCGGATTCTTGCGACTTTGTTTTGATGTTGTTTTAGACTAGGCGGCGTATTTGATAACATCAGAATCCTTTCGAAAGAGGAATCTGCTTAGAATTCCAAACATAATTGGTGATTTGATAATGATACCCATTTAAACATTGCAGATGCTTTTGTACTGAAAATAGTCTTTAGATATATAATTTTGAACTGTCATGGTTACACACATTAGAAAACTGAAACTGTCCGGGATATTTACCATGTTGTTTTGTTTTAATGAGCTCCCGATATTTCGGCATTGTTGCATGATCACGGGTGAACTGTAGGACAGCAAGAATGACGGTAGGTCTAAGAGCAGACATATCGGTCTACCCTCTATCTCAGTATTTTACTACCCTCGTTCACATTATTGTCACTCAGAATTAGATCCCGACACACTACACTCACGGTATCACTTCTTTTTTCCTCGAAAACGGACAAATTTTTATTTTTACATAAACGTATCACTGGATGCCATACTTAAGTATCCTTAAAACAAAACAACATGGTAAATATCCCGGATAGTTTCAATAGTCTTTAGATATTTCATTTTCAGAAAAAAGGTAAGTACGTTTAAATTACTTTCCAAAAGATTTAAAGTCAGTGTTAACATATAAGTGCTTTTTTCATGTAGGTAAGTCAACTACTTTAAATTCCACGATATCTTTACGGTGCAACAAACTGCGAATTCCGAAAATGTCTTTTAACTTCCAAAATAAAGTAGCAAAGGATTACGCATGAAGAATTTAGTCTAAATAGAGAATTCCTAAAATGCATGTTACGTTGCACGTGCAAAAAGGTGCAAGAGAGTTCCGGGGTGTAGGAAAGCGATGTGTGAATGAGCCAATTAAAATTTTTGCCCAGCCAGCCGCGCCGCGATGCGCACTAAGCTCCAGAACGGACCGACGGTATTTCAAATCGTAAACGTCGGGCAAATTTGCGATTCACCAAGTAGAAGATCAGCTAGTTTTGGCCGAGTGCTTTTATACAATGAGATTCCGTCTCGTAAGGACTTTTAACTTACGTTTGACGGTAGCGAGAACGTTCCACTTCTTCGAAGTATGTATTTATTTGGCGCGGGAATGGTTGTTGCAGGATATCGGGAATTATTGATGTTTTGCTAACAAGCATAATTGTTGGACAGAACAAACTGTGTGAGTTGAAATTTTACATTAAGGGTACATTGGTAGTTATATTTCTGTGAATTATATCTGTTTACTTTCCGGAGATTCTCAAGAACTAGTTCGTCATAGTTAGTGTAAATGTTTTTTGATGGTTTGCTAACAAATGAAATGAGTTAGGTGATATTGACAAAGTGTGTGTAAAACTTAATTTCGGACAATTTTTTTGCTTCATTATAACTAGATGAGCGTTTCCTGTGACTTCCAAGAAAATTATTTAATATTCAGAATTTGGGAACCAACCACATTCTACCATCGAGCACAATATAAGTACACTTGCTGGAATGGAAACAAAATAAATAACCTGCACTGTACTACTACCAATAATGTTCAAAATTGTAAATATGCAATACCAGAGTACATTTTTATTCATAACAAGCAAAGATATGTGCAAGTTTTCAGATTGCAAACCAAAACGAATTTGCAAGAATGTACAAGAATTCTGAATGCGAATGTGCATTTCTCAATAAATCTTGACCAGTGTGATCCGAAGTTTCCTACCGCCCGATATTCTACGATCTGCATTTTCGCCACTGGTTTCCTACCATTTCTAGTTCAGGGGAATTATAGGGGTATAGAAGTCGAGTTAGTCCTTTTGCTTGGTTCTCGGGAACTGCAGGGGAAGGCCGAGATAGTTGGACATGTTCTGGGAATTAGTTTCGGACCGATGTCGAGGGCATGCACTTGTCGCTATTAATTTTCTCCCTGTTTCCATGCTATCAAAGTAAATCCTGTGCAGTGGGTAAATTAGTTACGGGCATTTAAAGCTGTTGCGTTGAGCAACAATCTCTAACATTTATAACATTAAGTGGGACCTACTTTGTAGGTGACCTAACTAATGGAGCTAACTTCTCAGATATTTTCACAAAATTTTAAATGATAATCTTATTTTAATTTTGGCTAAGTTTAAAATTTAATATGTAAACTCTGAAAATAATATTTGAGGCGTGATCACATGTATGTATGAACGAAACGATTCATGCAATTTACACAGAAGGTATAAGTTTTTAAGGCAAAAGTATTTTGATGGACGCGGCGCCATAATCGCGAGCAAAAGCTAGTGGGTAATAATCGTAAATCACATTACTTAAGCTTAAACGAAAAGATTACGTTGCAAAAGAAATATATTGTATAGATATATCTCACTATGACATCGGGTGTTGTAATGAGGAAAGTGGGTCTTTCGCACAAAGTGTAAAATCATTGTGCAAAGCTTTATTGCGTTGTGTGCTGTAATGCTGAGTGTAAATAAATGTGTATAATAAATAGTAAGGAGAACACAAAATTTTAGAGGATTTATCAAAAATTAAGTATTCATATGAAACGACCTGGTATTTGGACAGGGTTTGCCCTGCGGCCTTGTAAGAAGGCTTTGAAGGTAAACCTGAAAAACCCTGTACCTTAGGGTCAATGTCGTGTGTTAATTGTCGCAAATATTTTTAACCTTTAGGGAGCTTTATAATTTTTACACTGGTATGTTAATGTCATGCCGGTATTTCCTTAAAAAACTATGACTACTCTGGCCCAAACTCCTAACCAAAATAAATTTATAAGTCAAGTATAATATGATCATTTTATGTGTGTAACACATAAATGATTGATGATTTTGATGATCTCATTGTTTTTGTGTTAGATTAACAAAAAAGACGTAAGTATTATTATGAAGGTAATAATCATAAAAGGTGCCAACATGAAATTTAATAGAGCCTATTTACTCACAATATTTAATTAAAATAACGCAATAAACATGCATACTTATACTAATAAACAACACGAAAATAGGGACAGGGCCATTATAGTGATTGTGTACGCAAATAGCGAAGATTGAATTCACGTGAAGTCGAGTGGCATACCTGCGGAGATTGATTAAATTACGTGTTGAAATGAACGGGTAAAAAAGGTGGTCAAGTATTGGTCGAACTCGCATTCACAACTCGCACCCTGCGGGCTTAGGGCAAACTAGTTTTGTATCATGTTTGTTTAATCCTTATCCTTACTTCCTTACTAATATTATAATCCGAAAGTAACTCTGTCTGTCTATCTGTCTGTTACGCTTTCACGCGTAGAGTACTGAACCGATTTAAATGTTTGATACAGATATAGTCTGCGCTATAAAGAAGTTATGTTTTACCCGTTAAACGTCTCTACGCGGACGAAGTCGCGGGCGGAAAGCTAGTCAATTATAATTCCGAAAAAAAACCACTGGGTATTCGACTGGCTCGGTGGTTAGTGTCCCGGGCTCGCTGTCGACGGTTCCAAGAGTTCGATTCCCACCCGGTACAAATATATGTGTGACGAACATCGGTGTTTGTTCCGTGTCTGGGTGTGTTATTATTCAATATTCTTAATTATATTTGTGTAACCACTATTGATTCTGATATCCGTGACACAAGTGCTTAAGCTATACTTACCACGGGATCAGATCAATGTAGATATGTGATGTTGTGTAATTTTATTTATTACTAGTGGTCTCGGCGAATTTCATACCGCCAATACTATAAACCTTCCCTGTACTATCACGAACATTTTAAAACCAAAATTACCTAAATCGGTCCGGGCGTTCTCGAGTTTTAGTCAGACTAACGAACGGAAATTCATTTTTATTTATAAGAAGATTATTTATTTGTTAATTCTCAGTACAAAATATGTACGTATTTTTTTATTGATAGAAAGATCATTTAATTTTTTTTCTCTAATTTAACTTATCATGTGTTGGAATCCCTTTTTTTTAACAAAATATTGGCAACGACAAGAATGCATGAAGAGATTGATGAATGTGAAAGAACCGAAAGTGGTGTGCCAGGATCGTAACACATGACACAAAGTGATCACTGCCTACCCCTCTGGGAAAAAGGGCGTGATTTTATGTACAATATGGTTGTATGTATTTGTGTATGTATTGGTTCTAGAAGCAAGGAGATACCTGCATCAGCACTATAATTTTGATAAATTCGATCAGTTGTGAAACAAGTTTTGCCCAGAATACATAAAAGTAGTAATTATACTATTGCCAAACATCTTTAATCGCTCGGTACCGAAGTTTGAATGATAATTATTGACTTAATTATTGGCTTCTGGGTTAAGTTTGGGTAGTTTTAAATATGGTTTACGTTGACCGGTAAAACATTTTTCGCTAAAATATAATACCTCGTATTCAGTCACCTATTTATTGATTATAGAAGACATACGTAACGGCCTGTATAAAGATGTTTATTTATGGCCTTTTATAAAAGACACAAAATCATTATTTTCTAAATTGCCTAATATAGTAGGTTGATGTTAATAACGAATATAAAAATACAAATACAAATACAAAATGTTAATAAAGTCATTCATATGGGCACAATTCCCCTCGCCTAAGCAGAACTTCTTTCTTAGTTTATAAATAAACATTATAACTGCCAGTTTTACAACCGTTTTGGTAACTATTATAAGCTCTTTAAAATGAGCGAAATTATGACCATATTTTACTGATTGCTTAAACTCTCATTATCATGATAACACTCTTTAGGGTCAACATTATGCCAACATAATGATTTACATAGGCACTTTCTATTCCGACGCGTTCGTCACATCAAGCTCGTTATGTTTTTTATTTTGACAGCTGCGAATGACGAACGAACAATGAGTTGCGACTTTCGCATTGTGGCCAAAAATGTGGTAAATTAAAATGACATCCAAAATAACGGCTCCAATACCCTCTTAAGTATGGACTATCTTGGTCTTGTGTAAGAAAATGGTATTAACCAATAGCCATAGCAAGCACGCAAGCAAGTTGCTTGAAGACTGGCTTGGTGGCGCATTGGATAGTACCTTCCCCTGACTCATACGTCAAGAATCGTGGGTTCGATACTCACTCGGCGGGAGAAATATTTGTGTGACGGTAACACATTCCGGGTCTGGGTGTATTACTTACTATACTTTAGTTTATTTGTTTATTCTTCTGTGGTTTCTGATAAACATAACATCACTTAAGCTACTTACGAAGAGATCAGATCAATGTACTAGTATGTCTACTGCATTAATTTATTACACCAGCATCACAGAATATATTTTTAGATTATATTTTTAGGTACTCGTATATATGAATAACTAGTACTTCATTTTGAAAATTGAAATTGGCATTGGTAGTACATATTTAATTTCTTTCTTAGAGATAGTTTCTACGAATGATCTCATGGAACTCTTTTTGTGCAATGTCTCTGGTTACTTCCGTAAAAGATTTCAATGTATTTGTAAATCGTTGCAAAGTTTTACAAAAGAATTGGTCAGAGATTTAATAGTATTCAAGTTAGTTTCTTTTTTTGTTCACGTACTCAGGCAAGCTTTTTCAGGTGGGAGACATTTTGTCGACCGGTTGCTGTTACCACCATACAGTTGTGTAAAACCCGCCAAGTGACTCTGACCTCTCTTGGTCAGGTCGCGTTCCGGGATCAGCACTGTACGAACCGGAGCCAGGGGGGACCATTATTGCGGCAAGCGCCGGACCAGTGGAGTCTTAGCGGCGGTATTGTGCGGGCGGAGCGGGTCAGCCCGCCGGCCAGGGAGACCCGTAGAAACGGGGGCCCTTCCGTCTGGCGGACTGGCCAACTCCGACCCGCACAGCTCAATACCAATGCGAGACTCCACGCCTTGTCTCGTTGTTGCCGCAGCAGTGGTCTCCTTTTTCACGGCTTTCAGGGTGAGTGCGACAGGCTCAATATGGTCTATTGTGCCTGTCGACCTCATATTTGGATCTCACTACCGCTTACCATCAGGTGGAGTGAGGTCATCTTGTTAGCCTCTTTATAAAAAAAAAAAAAAAAAAAGCTAGTTTTTGGGCATTTTGAAGTGACTTGATTTCACAGGTGTTGTCGGTTCGTTCGAATAGTGATCGATAGAGTTAAATCATTGTGCGAAGATTAATATTTTTTATTTGTTTCGTGTTTGGATGTGTTATTGCGTTTTATATTCCTGTTTTGATTGTTATTGCTTTGTTTTATAATATAATGTGTTCGTTTATTATTGATAAATGAAATTATTCTGGTAAATGTTATGTTGTCTGGCTCGGTGGAACAGTGGTTAGTGACCCAGGTTCACTACCTACGGTTCCAAGAGACGTGGGTTCGATTCCCACTCGGGACAAATATTTGTGTGACGAACATCGGTGTTTGTTCCGTGTCTGGGTGTGTTATTAAATATATTTAAGTATTATATTTGTGTATCCACTGTCGTTTCTGATTTCCGTAACACAAGTGCTTAAGCTACTTATCACGGGATTTGATCGATGTATGTGATGTTGTGAAATTTGTTGTGAAATTTAAATGTTATGAAAATCCTTGTCTGTAAAAGGAAAATTAAACGATTTAAGGAAAATATTAATTTAATCAGATTTATCTTTGAGCTTAATTGTAATGAAATATTCACGGTTGTAAATATGACGGAATGTTATGAGGTAAAATATAAACGTTTCGAAATAATGATTTTCAGGGATAAAAATAACAAATGCGTAGTATGTTAAGTTTTATTTTTATCTTGATACCTAAATTTTTTTTGAGAAATTATTTCATCAACATGAGAGAGGCTCTTTAATGATGATCTATATTGAGTAAGTTAAGTAGCCTTATGTAAAGTAAGTCATTTAACAAGTCGGTAGTAGTGCCAACCAATAAATAAAATAAGTTAATAAGTCACACCTAGATTTGATATAACAAACTTATTATTTGCATTTATTTGGAAGCGGAGGCTAGAAAATTATAATTTAATTTGTAGAAGAGACTACAACGTTCTACGCACACACATATATGGATAAAATATTTACTATATAAGAGCTATAGAACTGTACCTAACATTACCGTTCAAAAGGCTTACGATGTTACATAGCTTCAAAATCGCGAGAGATGCTGGTTTTCTTTAAGACTTAAGTCATACGTGCAGAGCATTGATAATAACCATAAACATAAACTAGATGTCGACATCCAAGTCCTAGATATATCCAAAGAAGCGACGAAGCTACCAAGCCCTGTTCTACAATCGGGCGTGGTATCCAAAATTGAACCATTCAGTATAATGTACGGTTAGCATCAAAAGTCCAGGCACGCTTTTACGTTTGTAGACCTGTTGGTTTAAGGTACGTGCTGACCAGGTATAGGAAACATTGTTGCCGATAAATCAATAGGATTGTAGACATAGCGGAACGTTTTTAGCGTTCCGTATCCACAGGGTTAAAACGGGACCCTATTACTGAGACTCCGCTAACCGTCTGTACGTCTGTCACCAGGCATCCATCATGAACGGCGCTAGCTAGGCTTAAAATTTTCACAGATGATGTATTTCTATTATTTAGTATTTAAGGGGGCTCTCATACAACAGAATTGCTTTTTTTTTCAATATATGGATAGGGTACGGAGCCCTTTCTACGCGTGTCCGACTCCCACTTGGCCGGTTTTTAATTAAGTTAAGCTTACATCCGATACAAAAGTTTATCAGCGCCTGTGGTCAGCAAGTGGTCAGCGAATCAATAACTAATCATTTAATTGGTACCATTTTAAATGACAGTGGAGTTGCTTTGACAGAGTTAGCAATCACTCGTTGAACGACCAAAATAATTTTCCTCGATTTTAATCACTACCGATTGGGTGACATTATCCGCTCTTTTATTCAAATTCATGTAACAGAGCCCACGACCAAAATTTTTGTCTCATAGCAATACGGCCAAAACCGCATCAAATCGATAGATAAGATTATTCTGAACTCGAAAATACCAATATCAGACATTTTCCGCGTAGCGGAATAATCTGACCGAATTTTCAAAATTGTCAAAGAATTTTACCGAACTGCATCATAGCAATATGTCTGATTTGCAGACTGTAGTTAAATGATGATTCTGAGATACCAGAAACATATTTTTCAGACGTTAGTGGTGTAGCGCAAACCCGTAAAATCACTTAAAAGATTAAAAATGAGACAAAAAAATGTCTCATAGCAATACGTCTGAAAATCTTTTTTATTAGTAAATTTTGGTTATTTGATGCGAACAAAACAATTTTCAGACGGAAATGTGGACGCATAAAATTTTGAGACCGTTTTGAAAATGTTAACAAATTTTACCGATCGGTATCATAGCAATATGTCTGAAAATTGCTAGACATGATAGAATAAGTTGTCCACATGTGCAAAAAATTTATATCAGACAAATGAAGTGTAGCATCTTTTCTATCAGACAACTTTTCGATACTCAGATATCATTTAAGAATCGTATTGAGGTATCTTGAATGAAACCAATGAATAATAGTAAGAAAGGGGCAGGGGCGTAACAAGCGATGAGGCTGTTGAAATTAAATACTGATTGATTTGATAGTTTTGGTTTTATTTAAAGCACACTTGTTATTTTTGTTTTAGCATATACTCCATATGCTACACTTAAAGTGTCTGAAAACAGGTTTTTGGTAATCAAGGCAGCAAAACGAAAAGTTAAAAAAAAAATTATCCGTATTGCTATGATACAGGTCGGCTAAATTTGTTGACATTTTCAAAAATGCGCTCAGGCTATGTGCTACGCACAAAATGTCTGAAAACAAACTTTTTCGTAATACAATTATAAAATCTATGTACATTATCACTATCAGACGTATTGCTATAATACCGACTGCCTTTTTTTGACACAGCAGAAATGGCCTCCCACGCAGTTGCTACACTTTCGACCGTTACTATATACCTAGTCGGGTTCAGAATCATACAATCTAAAGATTTTATAGGGTTTTTGCCGTATTGCTATGAGACATGGTTTTGGTCGTGGGCTCTGTTACTATAACCCATTGGGAATTTTGTAATATCGCGTTGGAAGTAAGCTTTACGTTCATTAGGGTACCTGCATGCCAAATCTCAATCGTCTATCTATATCGCGGTTTAGATTTTTCATACAAAAGTTTTTTCCCTATTACTCCCGTTCCCGTGGGAATTTTACAATATCCAGTTGCAACTAAGCTTTTAATTTATTAAGGTACCTGCATGTCAAATTTCAAGCGTCTACCTTATGCGGTTAGTATTTTTCATACAAAAGGATTTTCCCGTTATTTCCCGTTCCCGTGGGAATTTCGGGAAATCCTGTCCTAACGGATGCCTACGTCATAACATCTACCTGCATGCTAAATTTCATCTCGATCCGTCCAGTGGCTGTGACGACTTCGTCCGCGTAGAGATGTTTAACGGCTAAAACATTACTTCTTTATAGCGCAGTCGGTTAAAAAGTAGCCTATAACCTTTTCTAGGCTCTGGACTATATCTGTACCAAATTTCGTTTAAATCGGTTCAGTACTTTATGCGTGAAAGCGTAACAGACAGACAGACAGACAGACAGACAGACAGACAGAGTTACTTTCGCATTTATAATATTATTAAGTAAGGATTATAATATTAGTAAGGATAAACCCACACTCCACCTGTGTAAAGCGTTGGAAATGTTGGAGTTTTATTCGAATCTCGATCGTGTCAATTGAGAAAAATCTTGTTCCAGATTGGTATGCGATATGTCATCTGATCCATAGATTGGCACGTAAAGCACGATTGAAGTATACGGGACTTGATATTTGTGTGATGTATGTTACTGATTCAGATTCTAACTTAGAAATGAATGAATAAGAATCGTGTTCCCCATATACTAACTAATATTGTAAATGCAAAAGAATCTCTGTCTGTCTGTGGTTTTTTTACGCCAAAACTAATGATTAAAATATAATCTGGTTCACCGTTAGTTTAAAGCCTGATAAAGACAGGCTATTTTTAACTGGCTGCGCTATAAGGGAGTAATATTTAAGCCTAGAGTAGTAGAGTACCTAGAGAAATAGTCAAAACCAAAGTGATAAGATTACACGAGTATGACAGTATATTGGTGAAGATAAGTTAAATGAACCTAATTTTCAATGTGGAAAAGTATACCGGTATGTAGAAAAATCTAGTGGTGCAAATTGTCTAAATCAGCAACTATCACGTATCAAGATTATTTCATGCATAAAATGTGGTTACAATCTAGCTCTGACCTGAATATGAGTTTTCAACCCGGTCCAAAATAGAGGATTTTAATTCAGACGCTCTTTTTAAATTAAAAAACTTTTGCATTCATGAACTGTCAACGTTTGTTCTAGATTCACAAGTTAGTGAACGATTTCAATTAGCTTTTTTATCGGCTTAAAAATGTTTCCTGTATCTATGTTTGTAGGCAGAAAAGAAGCATTAATTTGCTTTAACATACATACAAACATAAAATCACGCCTTTTTCCCAGAGGGGTAGGCAGAGATCACTTCCAGCGAACCCTCTGTATGATCACCTCTGTGCGAAACGTGACGTGACGGGACCACGTCGCCGCCATACTGCCTTGAGCATTGTTTTAACAAGGTCATTGTGTTCCCACGAGTAGCAAGGATATATTACGGGGGAAGGAAAAGGGGAGGAAGGATACTATCGCCTCGGATGATTTGGACTGAGTCGACAGTAGCTCGAGGAGCCGGGGTCGCTTACCCGTATACCGTTCACTAACCACCGGACAGATAGTTGTGACTAGTATCCCCTGACTAATAAAACTTTAAATAACCGAAATGAAGAAAATTTCGTATCTAGACATAAGCCGAATAGGTACCATCGTTACATAAGCCGAAGATCCGATATACAATGCTTTTCGGGGTTGCACTAGCATTTTTACTAAGAAATGTTCCCAAATAGGTCGTATGTTAGCGAATATTTTAATTACAGATAGTTATTTAACAACTTCGCGTGTTTTATGAATTCGCATGCGCTTGTGCAGATAATAGCGCTAGAGTGCGTGCGTAAAAGTAGTGGGGTCGATATGAATAGCGTATACAAGTTTGAAAGAGGTTATAGGAACATATCTTTACATACTTTTTATTTCACAACTGACACTACGATTGATTCGATTCAATCTGATTTCTGAATGGCCTTTTGGGAATGGAAATCAAGGTTTATTTATCAGGTTTTAAACCCATTCATGAGATATATCGAAAGAGTTGAAGCCTGTAATTACAATTGAAAGCAAACAAACTGAATGGAGAGAGAATTCGATTAATAGTAGGTTGATATTATAATTACGGAGTTTTACTTATATATTATTATTTTACGTCAATCAAAGGTGACAAATAGCTCACGACGAGTGAGTACCTATTGAATTGGCACACATTTATCTACTTATGTTTTAGTCGTTTAACTCATATGAATAGTGAAAAATTTATCTTAATTTAACTAACTTATTTCTTAGACTTAAGCTTGTACTACTACATACTAACCGCGCAGTCCTATAGTAGTAGTATTCATATGTCAGTTCATTCATGATGAAAAAACACTACCTACTGTGTTTTTTGTACCGCTTGTGGTAAAGGATAACGGGTGAAGTAAATACCTTTACGCAGCGGATAAAAGTAAAAAAAAGTAAAAAGTATTGCAAGCATAGGGAGAGTGGAAACGCGAACGCGGGGTAATGCCGAATTCAATGATTCTAGTATGTTAGAAAGAGATAGGCATATTTCACTTGCCGGCATTTTAGAGATCACGCCACCACTAGTGCCAGTCAACAACACGGGAGACGCGGACGCACGTACTTGTCAAGGTATGCAATATTTAATATTTTGTAGGTTTTTGATGTAATTTTTTGGTAAATTCAAGTAGGTGTAGCTTTATTTTTATCTACAATAGTAATTTAGCTTTTACATAGTGGAATAATCACATATTAATCAGCTAAATGACAATGACGCAGTTAGCAAAAGAAATATAACCTAATTTGTTTTTTGCCATTTCATTCTTTTCGATCCCGCGGGGTAAAGGCGACCACTCCGTGTCGGGCAATCTCGAACGTTCGGCATTACCCCTAACCTTTTTTACATAACCTTTTTTTATTATTGTTTTAGATGCCTCGTACTTACAAAAGAAAGACCGAACTGAAGTACAGTTTAGAAAATCTCAAAAAGGCTATATACGATGTTAAGACCAAAAACTTACCCTCGGCAAAAGCAGCAGAAACTTATAATGTTCCAAAAACAACCATTTTTGACCACCTAAAGAAAGAAGTGATAAAAGTGCCAAGGTCTGGACGAAAACCTTTATTTACAGACGATCAGGAAACACAACTTGTCGATTATATCATTAAATGCAGTAAACTCTATTATGACCTAAGCATAAAAAAATTCGCCAAATCGCGTACCAATATGCCGAGAAGAACAAACTTCCGCACAATTTCGACCGAGTGAAACAGCTAGCTGGAAAAAGACTGGTACTACAATTTCATGAAAAGACACCCCAGCTTATCTCTGAGGACACCTGAGGCGACTTCACTGAATCGTATCACTGCGTTCAATGAACCTGAAGTTAAAATTTTTTATGATAATTTGAAGGCCATACAAAACAAACATCATTTTCAACCTGATAAAATCTTTAACGTCGATGAGACAGGTATATCAACGGTTCAAAGAAATCAGAGAATAGTGGCAGTAAAAGGTCAAAAACAAGTTGGTAAGGCAACGAGTGCTGAAAGGGGTCTACAACAACAGTTGTTTGTGCATTTAGTGCAGCTGGCCAATACATTCCTCCATTTTTTATATTTAAAAGAAAGCGTATGAATCCACAATTATTAAAAGGTAGTAACCCTAATATGGTTGGGGCTGTATCAGACTCTGGATGGATAAATGAGAGCCTATTTGTGGATTGGCTACACCACTTTATTTCATATGCAAAGCCTTCAAAGGAAAACCCCCTTTTGCTTATTTTAGATAACCATGAGAGTCATATAAGTCTTGATGCATTCTCACTCTGCAGAGATCAAGGAATCATTATGCTATCTTTGCCACCACACACCTCACACAGACTCCAACCCTTGGACTTGACATATTTTGGCCCTATCAAGGCTGCATACAATCAAGAATGTGAGAATCACATGGCAGAGCGATCTGGACAGCCCATTACACAATACGACATAGTCGAATTGTTTACAAACGCTTTTAACCGTTGTAGTAACCTTGAAAAAGCTGCAAGTGGATTTAGAGCTGCAGGAATATATCCCTTGCGCCCCGTTGAGATAGATTTAATTCAGCCATATACCGCACAAGAAACAATAAATCCGACACAAAACATTCATATAAATACCCAACCATCAGATAACCAAGCAATTGATGTTCAACAAGCTCCTGACGCTCACAATCATGCCGATGTAACCGCAGCAGCTCAAGATCACCGTGTTGAAGACCATGATGACCAAGCTTCCGATATAGGTCCTGTTAATTCACCAAGCGATGATGCAAGCACGCATGCAGTTTCCCTATCAGAGATCGTTGAATTGCCTATTATTTCTCCAAAAATATCAAAACGCAATATCAGGAAGAAAAAATCTACTATTCTTACGAGCACACCCATAAAAGATCAGTTAGAGGAAAAGGAAAACAGAAAAAAAGTTAAAGCAGAAGAAATCAAGAAAAAAACGGAAAAAATGCCAAAAAAAGAAACCCAAATAAAAAGACTGAAATATAGTAAGAAGAAACCTTCAAACGAAGAGATTAAAAGAGTATTAAAGAATTTCGAAAATATAAAAGACTTTAGTGACTCTAATCAAAATACGAAAGAAAAAGAAAGAGAAAAAGAAAAGGGCGAAAAGGAAAATGAAGACTACTTTTGTATATTTTGTAGAGATAAATATATACATCCCCCCACTGAAGACTGGATTATGTGCTACGTGTGCAAAAAATGGGCTCACGAGAGTTGTACGGACGGACAGTCAACATCGTTGGGTTTTAAATGTGATCTCTGTCGTTAATAATGTTAGTTCGTAATTACCCCACTTGGTGTTCGTATTTACCCGACTAATGTCGGGTAAAGCCGAACACAAAGGGTTTCGTTTTTCTTTCATAATGTTGCAATTTATTAAAAAAATATAAATGTTGATTAGTGAATTTGTTAGACAGATAAGTAAACTTTATAATTAAAAAATAAAGAAACTCTGTGATCAAATTCCACTGTTTTATTTAAGTTTTCCCTTAGGTGTTCGTATTTCCCCCACTTTCCCTAATGACAGGCCGAAGACACCGGCAAGGTCAAGGCGACATTCAGGTTACGATAAGTATTACGCACGGTGTACGTGTAGTATTATGTAGCACTTAGTATAATTATTGTGTCTACATTCCCAAAACTGAATACCGCACATTTGGCAGCCTCTCAATAGGCAATAACAGACTTGGGCTTTATGGTAATAGGCTATTCTACGAATACGACTAGTTGTTAGTAGGTTAGGGTTCATACACTCAGCTAGGTATAGGTGGTATAGGTGTCGGATTTTCAACTACCGGGAAAATGGCTTAGCTGACAAAGCCTCGCTTGGTCCTTCGAATTTGTATCTCAAAAAATTTGTCGAATGATCTGCCGATTGTTATCAAGTATCCAACAAAATTTAACTGTTAGAGTGGAAAATGTTTAGTGTTTCTAAGCATAACTTCAGGCAGCGTTGGGAATTAGAAAGAAGAAAGAAAGATAATAAATTTATACAGAATATTAAAGGCAGATACATCAGACACTCAGTAAGCAAAATATATTTGTTTGACTTTTCGTAATCAATCCTTAGACAATTCGATTAGTAAATGTGACCCTACTGCCAATTTCGTCACAGCGCTTGGTGGAATGCTTACCAGGGTAAAATACCGCATACATTTAGCCTCCATAAACCCATCATATTAACAAATAATCTTTATACATATTATTAATTATACAGATACATAACAAACATTGATAATCATCACAAAAATATTTCTCGCGAGTGGTAATCGAAACCACGACACTTGTCGGAATGAGGCTCACAACGTATTAAACTTCTAAGGTAGCAACCCTCACGTGCCTACACAGCATAACATCCGAGCAGAATCGACAGACCCCATAAGCCATAAACGGTTACGCAATCCGGTTCTAAACCAGTTCGGTACATTTCCTGCGTTTTCTGGGGTAGTGGAGTGGCGAGACCGGGTCATTTGAGGCACTACCTGTAGCGCTACCATGAGTTAGCTATCGAAAACTTACGTACGTTGAAAACCAATAGAATTGTTTTTTTCATACTACCTATTTTTTTATACACCGTGAAATTTTAGTGGTTGTTTTCCGGCAGTAAAATGATTCTATCTTAGTAGTACAAAAGATGTGTGCAGTTCTTTTTTGGTAAAATCAATAAATGCCGGTTTTACGAAAGGTTTAACCGTAACTCGAAAACACGTTCGAACCGCTTTATGACTTAGGGTGTTGAGCTTCTTTAGCTTTAAGCATCGATTTCATGCGGCAAGCAGTACCTGAATACGTCACATCTTAAAAAACACCGATAGCTTCTCTCGTATTCGAGTTGGAAAATTATTATATTAAAAATTTGAAAAAAAAAAATTTTTTTCGAATTTTGCATGATTCGATAGTTTTACTACAGGCAAATCGTTCTGCCACGGGAAAACAACCACTAAAATTTTACGGTGTATAATAGGCTAACAAGATGACCTTACTCCACCTGATGGTAAGCGGTAGTGAAATCCACATATGAGGTCGACAGGCACAATAGATCATATTAAGCCTGTCGCACTCACCCTGAAGGCCTGTTTAAATGCCGTTTTACGCCCCGCCTGAAGAGCCCGGGATCATAGGAGGGAGGGAAAACATGAACTGTAAGGGCGTTCTATGCCTTTAATGGCACAGTTCATAGCGTTACCGCTGGGGGCGCTGTACATTTTTTCATAGATATTTTTTACATAGCCGATATCGAGTCTGTCATAAACTCATGGTAGCGTTAATGCATTATTTATAGATCGAAAATGATCGTTACGAGAGACAACGATGCCAAATCCGTTTATGAACATTTTCGGAAATCGTTGTGTTTGTTACCGTGGCGGATCCAGTCTGTCTGGTTTTTGGGTTACGAAGGTCAGACAGAACTTGCTACTTTTGAAATATGTAGCTTCTTACTTAGTAAACGATGAAGATCTAAATTAATACTTAAATTGTAGTGCTTATTCAATAATGTTTGTGGGTCGATCAGTTTTTATTTGTCATGTCAGTATTATGTTGTGTCCCTGATCAATAATCGCAGTTCTAAATAAAATTCATTGGTTTTTGACATATGTAGCATTTCGTATGTTATTGAGCAAATAAACCAGTAAATATTTTTTTTAAAATCACTATTATGCTTGATTTTTATGGTTGACCGGGTGAAAAACCATCTGATAAAGTGATTTATTGTGTGTCCCCCAGTAGGTTAGTAAAATGAAACATTACTTTATACAAAATAAATATATGGAGCGACTTATTGCGCTTGTACATTATTATTTATTGCAGTGTCTTTAATGTCTCTAGCATATAGATTTTTGTTTAATGAAAAATTTTATCAATTTTTAGGCATGTTTATTTTTGTCCCTCATATTTTTGAATATCCTTATGTCCACCGGACAACGGCAAAAAAGTCCCGAACACAAAAAACAGGTGGTGTGATCAGTGCTTTGACAACAAGTCGATTAATTCGTTGACAGCACTCATCCAACCGCCCATTTCGAATTCATCTTTTCCGCATCGCTAGTCGGCCGAGTGTGTGTTGAAGAAGTGGGTGGCTTTATTGTGTGTCTACCGGACAACCGGCATAAAAACCTAAGTATTTGACATATCTCAGTAAATTAAAGTGGAAAATATTCTATTTAGTCTATATTTTTTTCTGCGCGTAGGACATAAATCAAAATATCATTATTTATTACCAGGGTGCTCTAATACTGATAAATGTCACTCGGACAACCGGTCACTTGGACGACCAAAACTGTTGTCCATGGGACATTTTGGTTGTCCTTAGGACAATAATAATAGAATTGGCATATAAAAATACTTAATCTTCCAATTATTAGTCTCGTCATTGAATCTCATTGTAGTTTTGTTTACATAAAAATAACAAAAACAGGCGATTTCTATCCTAATATTTCCTTCGGACTCCCGAGTATGTCCTATGGACAACCGTATATGTCCACTGTACAACCACTTTGTCCCTGACTCTGAGAGATATATTATTGTCATAAATACTTTAAAAAAAAACAGAGACCTTTACAAAATTTTCAAATATGAATGAAAATATAAACAGTGAATTCATAGACTGTTAAATATTACTCTATAAATTATTATTTTACTAGTTAAATGAAATGTTTGTTACATTTGAAGGCCGTCGTTGCCCAGGGGACAATATTATTGGGGATAAATTAATAATTAAAAGCCATGTCATTTATTTGTGGATAATAAATTAAAATATGTCCTATATTTAGTGAGAATAAAGTGACGATTTGCAATTTGACTGAATTTTTCAGGTTCAGAAGCGTATTTAGTTCAGTTGTCCAAGGGACTACTTTAGCTAGAGTCATGTGGCTTTCGGAGTCAAATTTACTATTTTATTTTAATAAATTGCACTGCTCTATGTAAATTCTTAAAATATAAATAATAATCTAGTGCAAATGTGTAATACAAACTTAATTGACGAATAAAATTTTAAAATGAAAAATGTTTACTGTACCTACACTTAAAAGTTGATTGACCCTTGTACATAAAAAATGGTAGGTATAATGTTTCAAAAAACAATTTGTGGTGAGATAGAGGGAAAACAATATAATGCATAACCTGTACATACTACAACTTCTATCGTATTGTGATAAGATCGCCTAAATAGTCATCATCATCATCAGCCCAAACACGTCCCCACTGCTGGGGTCTACTCTAAACTATAGCCTTAGTAAACCACGCTGGCCAAGTGCGGGTTGGTCGACTACACGTCCTTCTTCATAGGTGTGCAGCTTTTCTCACGATGTTTTCCTTCTTGAAAATCTATCTATGTACCTAGTTGATCCCTGTGTGTCTTCCTATACCCATAGCCACAGATAACATAATACACGCTGTATTATGTTACTAGCTGACCCGACAGACTTCGTCCTATCAAAAATGTGAAAAAGAAAAGGGCTGTTTTTAGGGTTTTCCCGGCAACTATTCGATTTCTTCCCGTAAGAACCATCCTTGGACTTCAACAAACATTTAAAAAAAAGAATTGGCCAAATTGATTCAGGCGTTGTTGAGTTATGCGCTTACCAACACATTTTGCGATTCATTTTTATATTATAGACTAGTGGTCCCGGCGAATTTCATACCGCCAATACTGATTGTTTTTCTATATTTTCTCATTGAAACCTTCCCTGGACTACGACGAACATTTTAAAACCAAAATTACCCAAATCGGTCCGGGCGTTCTCGAGTTTTAGTCAGACTAACGAACAGCAATTTATTTTTATTTATAAGAAGATATAGAATCCTTCCATGTAAAATTTGTTTGCATTTGCATTGCTAGGGAAAGTCAAACATAGATTGCGATCGAAGGAAATAAAACAATCCTTCGTACAAGTCTGGACGTCGTATTGGAACGGTTGACATTTAACCTTCGGCGTGTTTAGAAAGCGGAACCCTGAGAGGCGGAACCAGACAGATTGAATAGTTACTTGTGGATTAGGGTTGCCAGATGTCAACGCCAATTTTGCTGGAGTACCTACATCGTGTTTTAAGTTAGGTATTCAAACCACAGATAGGTATATAACAATTCAAAAAACTAGCTTTTGCTAGAGACGTCGTCATCGCGTAAAACATTAATCTCTAATACGCGTCTGGGTTTTAACCGACTGTACGACTTTCCCAGGCTCTAGACTATGTCTGTACCAAAAATCATTTAAATGATTAAAGTTTGGCTAGAAATCCGACAGATAGTAAGAGTTACTTTTAAATTTGTAATATTAGAAAGGATAAATAAAATAATTCATTTAAAATTAACACCCAAACACTACTTAACAACGAAGAAATTTTACCACATTCGCGCGATTCCTTAATGAGAGAAAGATACCAATTTGTATGTATGCATTCGTGGTGCATACACACCTCGGCACGGAATTGAAAGACACGCGAAGAAACTTAAGAAGGATATCCTTAATTTAGATAGAATTAACTCAATACAGATACTACCTATACTACACTATAAAAACGTCGATGGCCGAGTGGTTAAAGTTGCTTGCCATGCGATAAATAGCCAGTTTAAACCCTATCACGTACCAACACTGTGTTTTTCAAATTTGAAATTCATATTTGAAATACGATTGTTCGATGCTTTAACGGTGAAGGAAAACATAGTGAGGAAACCTGCACACCTATGAAATAATTCTAAGTTTGTCTAGTCGACTAACCCCACACTAGGCCAGCGGCGCAAATAATTGAAATTACTATTTATCGCCCTAGTTTAGGGTAGGCCCGTGCCTCAGCAGTAGAAAAGTACATAATATGGGCTGATGATGAGATACTAACTACCTACATATTTTACAGTTAATTCCACAATTCTGTCAGTACCTCACTTACATCAATAGTTTAGGGCCGGATTCGAAAATTAATATATTCCCAGAACTGACAAGATACAAACAGAGGAAAACTAGCAATTATGCAACTCCAAGGCTAGACATTGTTTTATCACGCGAGAACAGACGGGGCCGTTAAAATATTTGAATGCATCTGGCTGGAATGCATGTGTCAATGGCCGTGACATTAAAAATGATATTATTGGCGTTTTATTAATTACTTTTAATAAGTTTTTTCCCTAAAATTGTGACTAGTAGATATTATAATGAGATAACTTAAAACAAGTATTTAAATTTATATTTCAAGTTTAATATGGTTCTTGGAAACGTATCCCCCAAATACTTGTACTGGCTTACACTACTTACTTTGGCACACTTTGGCTTCAAATCACTTTGGATCAATACATAACTAGTGACCTGCCCTCGCTTCGCTTCAACTTAATACCTTCCTCTTGAATCCCTCTATCTGTTAAGAAAAACTGCATTAAAATTCGTTGCATAGTTTTAAAAGATCGCAAGATTTAAGCATGCATTAGGGATATAGAGACAGAGAAAGTGACTTTGTTGTTTTATACTTAGTCCAGTCAAATTAGGAAAAAATCTCGGAATTCGAGATACCCAGCTGTAAGTCAGTAAATACTTAGATATTGACACCCTAAAGTTGTCTCAAAACCTACATATTGTAGGGTGTACGCAACTATAAAATTTTCAAGGTCAAATGTCACAAATATCAGTTTTATGAACTTTTAAGCAAAACGGGACGTTTTATCATAAAAGTGTGTAGGAGAAAATTACTTATCTTCTATTTATCTATAAAAATTGTCTGTACATTTTATTCCTAAGATTCACCATTTCAGAGATACAGCGATGCAAATAGTTGAAAAAGTTGTATTTTCAAAAGCTTCCAGGCCCACGTGCGATTGTGCTAGACAGTTAAAATTTTCACGAATGATGTATTTTAGTAGCCTCTATAACATCTTATACTAGAAAAAGCTTAAAACCAATGTTTAAGTGGGTTCTCATACAAAAATTGTGTTTTTTTTTTCTTACACTTAGCCGGTTTTTAACGTGGTTACCCCAGTAAACCTATTCCAGACGACACCTTTTATACATGAAGAACACGTTGTTTATAAGGAAGCCTAGTTAAATAATTGTTTTGTGTTGTTTTCAGTATTCAGAAGATTTAAGATTTCTGCGTTTCATTAAATTAAATTTGGTTAATATGGATCTTCACGTTCATAATAGAGTTAGATGGACAGTTAACATTTTTAAAATGTATTTTTTTTTTCAGTTATACTTCAAACAGAAATTCTAATAATTGGTTATTTCGTACTTTTTGACCCATAATAAGCAGTTTAAATGTACTGAAACGTATATGTATAGTACTAAAAACAACATAAAACAATTATTTAACTAGGCTTCCATATACACAACGTGTTCTTCACGTATAAAGGTGTCGTCTGGAATGGGTTTACTGGGGTAACCACGTTAAAAACCGGCCAAGTGTGGGAAAAAAATCCATACTTTTTGTATGAGAACCCACTTAAACATTGCTTTTAAGCTTTTTCTAGTATTAGATGTTATATAGGCTACTGAAATACATCAGTTGTGAAAATTTTAACTTTCTAGCACAATCGCACGGGGGTCTGGAAGCTTTTGAAAATACAACTTTTTCAACTATTTGCATCGCTGTATTTCTGAAATGCTGAATCTTAGGAATAAAACGTACTGACAATTTTTATAGATAATTAGATGATAAGTTATTTTCTCCTATACACTTTTATGATAAAACTTCCCGTTTCGCTCAAAAGTTCATAAAACTGATATTTGTGACATTTGACCGTGAAAATTTTATAGTTGCGTACACCCTACCATATGTAGGTTTTGAGACCACTTTTAGGGTGTCAATATCTAAGTATTTACAGACTTACAGCTGGGTATCTCGAATTCCGAGATTCTTACCTAATTTAAGCTTAAATGACTGGACTAACTATGACGGTTGAATGATGGTTTTGGGCGATAGAGATTGGTTTTTCTTTTTCATTCGAAAATTTGGACAATGTAACTTGACATAGTATCTATAGCTGCTAAAACGTCACCATTTTATTCCGAGTCCATGAAAGAGGCTTCACAAAATATTCTCATTTTCGATCACTTTATTTCAAGTCGATGCGCAAAAAGTATACTTTCTAACTTATTTTTCGAGTAGTTAAGTAGGTTATTACAATGCCCGAGTCAGTTTTTACAGTAGTTTCTTTAAAGTTAAAGCCTGATTTTATTTAAAACCGTTTATAACTCAAACGTCAGTACAACATAAATATTAGCGCCTTTTGATTTAGCTTGGAGAATACTTGGAGTATACTTCCCAGTATATAAAGAATAAGAACAAAGATAGATAAATAAAAGATGTTATAATAAGACTTTAATTTGTTTTATTTAGCTACATACTTTTAAATTTGGTAATCTGGTGCAGATTTTATCATGCAAAATCATTTATATAATGAACGATAATTGTACCAGTCAAACTGACCGTTGGGTAAAGAAAATAGTAATTACGAATCACTGAGAATATCAATACAGAACTGATTATTACACGGCAAGTGAGTACAGGTTTGCCAGAAATGTAGGATCGGGAGGTCATCGCAATAATCCTGCGCATGAGTGGATCCTTGACCGTTTTACTTTTAATTGACTCTGATGACAACATTGAGAAATCCTTTATTGAGAAGCGATTTTGTGTGAACCATCTTTATTTTGGACATTGATTTGTCCTGTTACAATTTTGTGGTATGTAACATTTTGAATCGTCAGTATCTTATCCATCGAAAGACTGAAGACCTATCTTTGGAGGTCATTGTGGATAGCTTAAATCTTGTGGTGAGGAAATGGCCTCCCTAATACTAGGGGTGGGAGCCATCCGCCCTCCAGCTAGTCCGGTGATGATGACAAAGGTACTCAAAGCCATCATCGTAGTCAGTTAGAAAAAAATTGGTCTTGTGTCAACCTAATCCTATGTGTTGTTACTAAGATTGCGACCATCTTTTGGATCCTCGATTCATCTTTTGGACTTCCCTTGTACGCTGTGTGTCATCCATAGTCGATCTCTCATTTGCATAGTTTAAAATGAATGTATTGTATGGCATAAAAGTTATGTTATTTCATTTTTTTTTCCGAAAATGAGTAAAGATTGCAACCATGATGATGACTTGATGACCTTTACAAGATTGTGAGTAAAAAAGTTATACACACAATTTAATTTAGAACTTAGGCGTAATTATGTCTTGAATAACGTTTAATATTATTTATATTGGATAAGGTTTAAAACAAAAGTTCATAAAGACATCTAGATAAAACATTTTCCCTATCATATTATAATTATCGTAAAATTTATTCAAAACGTAACTTTCACTGAATTTTTAATCGTACTTTTAGGATCGGATATTTTTAAAATTATGTAATTATGGAAGTGTGTGGGTGTGAATCCTTCCGTTACATAAAATCGTTTAGTAATAGGATGCTACTATGAATAAGGTAATATAAAGAAGTTTACTCGTAAGAATTAGTGTGACCAATAACTATATTTATTATGCTGCAACTACATTCCTAATAACGTTAAGTGAAAACCTCTGTAGTATAGTGACATTGTTTTTCATAAAGCCAATAAAAACTTTCTAGATTTCCTAAGGATCCTTGCTAAACTTGGGTCCTCTAGAAATTTATGTCTCTTTGAACTTAAGTGCTTATATTTTACGATTCAAAAGCATGAGGATACTTGTGGTAGTTAATGTGAAGTGGGGGTTATTGTTATGGCATTGTTGCCTTGGAATTTGTTTTATTCGTCACTTACCTTAAAGTTAAGGTCTTGAGGACTTATTATTTTCGAGTATACACTGGTACATACATACAAACACCCATACATACACAGTCTATTTGGAGATTATATATTTTCTTCTCTTAATGTCCTTCCTCTCTCCTAATAAATTTGCTGTGCCCGACAGGGTCCATAATTGAATGTTACTTTTTAAGCAACATTTTTGTACATTGTGGAAAAGCAATAAATATTTTGAATTTGAGTTTGGTACGAATCAAAAATGTGTGAACTGACTCTCAACAGTGGCAATTAATTGAATAGGTCTCTATGTTGAGAATTTTTCATGTAGAAACAATACATGAGCTAATATGTAGTCCAATTATATCGTCTAGCATGGTATGGCATGATAGCGCGTATTGGTAACGTCAATTAGTTCTAACAGAGTTAACTGAAGAAAATAGAAGGTAATACAAGATACATTTGACGAATAATTTCTCTACGTGAAAATAATTTTCACTTTACCGGGATATGTAGGGATGAGCACAACACCCGACACCTAATAGGGTTGTGAAGACTTCCAACCTTTCAAATTAATATTTAACTTTTCTTTCTAAATATCATTAAATTTATTTCACATTAAATAGGTTTTAAAATGTTAGAACTAGAGTATTCGTTTTCCTATAGGGTAAGAAAGAGACGTTAACTGTAAATTCTATCAGTATCTTCGACGTATAGAATAAATAGGATGCATAGAATATTTATCTATCGTCAAAAATAATCTATAGCTTGTTTAAAGTAAATAAACGTGGGGAACCGAATTTACTACAAGTGTGCATTATAACTACTGGACTGCCTCACCTGTGTACCTCAAGCCTATTGTACGTGCTAACTCACTGGCTTGATGGTTGAGTCAGCTGAAATATAGATAAAAATAAATATTACACAACATCACATACATAGAACTGATTCCCTGGTAAGTAGCTTGAGCACTTGTGTTACGGATATCAGAATCAACAGTGGATACACAAATATACTTTAGGGGTGAGAGCCATCCGCTCCCCCGCAAGCCCGGTGATGATGACAAGGCTCCTCCAAGCCATCATCGTTAGTCAGTTAGGAAAAAAAAATACTTAAATATATTTAATAAAACACCCAAGCACGGTTCAAACACTCATGTTTATCAAACAAATATTTGTCCCGGATGGGAATCGAACCCACGAAACATGGAGCCGGTGGTAGCGAGTCTGGATCACTAACCACTGTTTCATCGAGCCAGTTATTATTTTTAAGAAATTGGCCAACAAGGCTGACTGAAGTTACAGTTGCTGTCAATACAGAAGGCCATTTGGTGTTCAAATGTCTTAATATTGCTGGGTCACTAGATTTGACATACACATTATGTTATTCTTACTATTTCTATGAATACACTGGAGGCCAAGATGATTCGCGAGTAGAATAGACTATGCCAGGTCATTTTAAAGGTTTTGTAATCATAGTAGGTTAGTTCAAAGTAGGTAGGTTAATTCAGAGTGGATGCTAATATTTTACTTTCGTTTTTATTTACATAAATTATAATACACGAACCTTTATTATGTTCCTTGTGTATGTTTAAGTATATACTTGTCCATGAATATACTTCCCTATAGGTATAATAACTAATTTTTATGCAACGATTGATGTAGGTAAATAGCTTTAACTCTTTGTACATACACATGTAGTAAAAATCTTCCTATTTATTTTAATGGTATGTTTAAATACATCACAATCACAAAGGCCTGTATTTACTAGAAAGATAGGAGGAAGCTGGAGGATAACCTGTTTTAGTTTGTAGGTAAACAAATTACTTAGTATAGGATTTTTTGTCTACTATAATGGCTTAAAGTAACCTTGTCAACATCAACGGACTTGCGGGAGAGGGGATGGCTCTCACCCCTAGAATAATGATTTGAACTAATACGATTTATTTGAATTAATGTGTCATGTATTTTTCTTATCAAAGTAAATAAAGACATACCTATTTCAAAGAGTGGTGACAAAGAAACTGATAACAAATAACTGTCTTTGAGATTGAATAACTTCTTTCTTTTGTCATAGTAAACAAAACTTAAAGACCGTTCAACATTCTTCGCGTCAATAGTTAAATGAACAAAGAAAACTAATGAGCCATTATTTCCAAGCCTTCTTGAGCCTAGTAGCCAAAACATTCATCACTCACAATAAGACGTTTGGACAAACTTAACGAGCTAAATTTTCTGACTTGGAGTCCAGCACACGTGGTGTGTAAATAAAATGTAAATAACCTACTTCTTTTTTTTTGAGATGGTTTAAAAGTTATTCTAAGGTATTTTTAACAACTTTTTGAAGGATCGAGTACAATACAAATTATCGAAATTTGTAATGATATAGTGTTTTCATGTTAACGTTACTTTTTAACAGTATTATAACAGTATTAGTCTCTACTTTACAGATATTTAGATAGCATTATTGTAGAATAATCGGGAGTCGGACAAACGAAGTGGTTTAAACAAAACCAGTTAGCTTGCCATTAAAAAAATATACTTGTTAGCTGCAACAGAAATTCATGACCTGTGAAATTTCAAGGGTCTACCTGATGATAATATTGATCGGTTGATAAGGTAGAGCTATGTGACAATGTACAATAGAGGCAAGGCTTATAAATAGGGATCCGTTGGCATTCTTAAGGGCTACTTAAAAATTATTAGTTTTTATGGATAAAACTTGAGTATTAATATTAAGATGACTGGTCTAAGCTTTAATATCTATTAGGTATCTACTTCATGATCGTACAAAATGATCAAACTGGGACGTTTAATCAAATACCTTACGACGCTTAAACTTTATGTTAAATAAATAATACTTACAACGCTGTCTTAAATTAATATTATTCATATATTACTATATTATATATTTATTTTTATGTATGTATTTATTTATTTATTTATATCTGGTTAATGATTATTATCATTCGAGTAAGTACTATGTATTGCACTCGCACGATTTATTTTATTTTTAAGCATTGTCATATTATAAACAATTCCATGTAATGATGTCACATGAGGCCGCTAACTTTAAGTAAATCGTATGGACACCCACGATACAGATTGATTCTAGTGTGGGTATCATAGAATATTGTATTGAATAACCTCGACCAACACTGTAAGAATTCATTGATTTCTTTCTTTTGTCGTTTTTAAAGTGCTTTGTACTTACGTGTTGTCTAATAAATGATTTTGATTTTTTTTTTAATTTTTTGAAATAAAAAAAACGTTTATTGCTTCATAAATCTTACACATAAGTTGATTAAAAAACCCAAAGAAAAGTGAGCAAAAGGAAACATCTCAGCACGGCTGTTTTTCAGATATTCCTGTTGTCGCGCTCATATAGGTCTAGCTTCCTCTAGTTTAGCTAGTAGTAGTAGTAGCTCTAGTCTATTTAGAAGAATTAATCATTTTGGCAATTGTATAACGTTGCCGAAATCATCTCGCGCGTCAAACTCGACCGTCGGACTTTCACTAATAGCTTTTTTTTTATTTGCAGCGTGTGGTGCAGCGTTCGGACCAGCAGTTGGTTGGTCAGCTCTGTGGGTGTCGGTGTAAGTGTAGTGTCGTGGTGGTTAAGACTTTTGGTGCTATCTAAGTGGTACGGATCAAGCGGACAAAATGGTAAGTACCTAAATAATAAATAATAGGCACTTGAGGAGGCCTACGTCCAGCAGTGGACATACTTACAGGCTTACTATTGACAAACAGGCAAATATTACACAACATCACATACATTGATCTGATCCCGTGATGTAGCTTAAGAGTGTTACGGATATTATTATCAGAAACAACAGTAGTACACAAATATAAATAAAACATAAACAACTCCTAGATAAGGAACAAACACTATCACACAAATATTTTGTCCCGAGTAGGAATCAAACCAAGAACTCTAGGCGCATTAGGCAGGGCACTATACAATGCGCCTCCGAGCCCGTAATAAGTTATTACGATGATGGCTTGGAAAAGCCTCGTTATACTGGCCTTTTTTTGGAAAAAGGCGTGATGTATGTATGTTATGTTATGTTATGTATAACTACTGGCGGGTAACTGCCTCGTTGGGCTGTTGGTAGGACCGAGAGGTCCCCGGTTCGAATCCGGGGTCGGGTAAAATTTGTGTGAGTTTTTCTGTAATAAAATTACTCAGCACGGAGTTAGGAAGTTAGCGGTTGAACGCCCGTGCCCCGGTAAGCACGTTAAGTCGGTGGTCCTGCGTCCGATCTCTCATCGGTCATGTCGGATTGCCGTCTCACCGAATTATGAGAGTAAGGGAATAGAGAGTGCACTTGTGTTTGCGCGCACACTTGTGCACTATAATATGTCCTGCGCACTTGGCTGATCTCAACTGAGATCAGCCGCCATGGCTGAAATCGGACTCCTTATACTGGCGGGTGCACACGGCTCTCAGTCAGCAGACTCAGCCCTAAATTCATGCTTAGCGTAATAAATTTATTGCATATTGTTAGAATATCGGTGACAAGACCTTGAATGCTATTGTCGAAGTTTCACAGAATAGGCTACATTGGTCCTGAGAAATACCGATAGTATCTATGAATTTGTTTGTGGAGAACTTTAGCAATATCAGTTTTTTAAAAGTTCTAGCATAATAGGTGTAGAAGATCACTGTGGAAACCTATTTATTATCGAATCTATTAATGAATTTGGACTTCTGACAATAAAAACTAAAATGTTGATTAAATTAGAAATGCAACTAAAAATATATCTTGTTTAAAATATCTAACTTCCAAATATCCGACTGTTTCATTATTGTCATTTATTGAGTACATACTATGATACTAATATGAAACCCGATAGTTATCGGTAAGAAATAAACGATTTATGATACTAACATAATGTCAACAATATATTTTCAATCACGTTTGAAGAAGAACAACAAGCCAT